>LD348829.1:78337-93925 GCA_001465055.1 Ptychodera flava | reverse complement strand
ATATATATATATATATATATATATTTATAAGGAATGCAATGTGAAAGGTAGTTTCAATGACAGGGGACATCTGACAGTCTGACAGACGATAAACATTTCGAATCTCAACAGGTGGACTGACCTGCAGTGTTTAATCACGGATCTGTTAACCCCAATAACCCCAAAACGACGCCACCAACTTGTCATTAGGTGAGGTTTTTACATCAGTTTACATCTGCAATGTCGTCACCACTGTTTGTGAAATTAGTTGATTGTAATAAAATTTAATTGATTCTACTCATTAATGTATGAAAACGATCTTGGCAAACGAAATGCACTGGCTTTGATCTCCCTTTGCAAGAGTCTGAAGTGTGAAAAACAGTCAACGAAATTGTGATTCGAACTTCCTGAAACACGATATATTTACTGAAATATGTCTTTCTGTCGAAAACCGGCTGCATAGTCAATGGAATGTCTTTGTACGTGCTGCGATCGGATAGTGTAATTGCTCTAGCTACATGAACGGAATAATCTGCGTTGCATTTGAAATATATAAAATCTTCGGAAACATAAATTTTTACTATAACCCTAACGGGATTCGAACCCCCACACACTCACGGACACTCACGAACAATCACACTGAATGGCTTGATACGAGTTATAGCAACTTTAACCTTTAGTCACTGGGTAGTAAATAGGCGTACCTAGGACTTGTAAATTCTGTTCCATATTAGTCCAGACAAGGAGTGTCAGTGTAATGTAAACACGTTATAATTCGCCATCCGATGGCGCTTCCTTCTGTGTACGTCGCTGCTACAGACGGTGTGAAGTCGAAGGAGGACGCTGGCGACGGATTCTCCCCGTCTAGTTCTCATTGGCCAGATGAATCGAACAAGACACAATGCAAAGACTGACAATTGACTAAAAAACCTTTACACTTCTTAGGATTGTAGTTTCCTCGCCACAAGCGTTTGAACATTTCGAGAAAGAAAATGTTTCTATAAAATGTTTTTATATCAATAAAATAACATTTTCTTTGTGTAGAAACCTATTTTCGTTTTGTACAAATCCATTTTCTTTGTGTAAAAAGACATTTTTGTTGTGTAAAACCCTATTTTCTTTGTCTAAAAACGTATTTTCTTTTTGTAAAAAGACATTTTCTTTTGTTAAAAAAACATTTTCTTTTTCGTAAAAAGACATTTTCTTTTTGTAAAACGTATTTTTTTTTGTACAAAACATTTTCGTTTGGTACAAACCAATTTCCTTTTGCACAACTTTCGTTTATGTTGCAAGACCAATACTTTCTTGTTGCACAACCTCCATTCATGGTACAGAACCTAGCTTGTATTCCAAAGCGGCCATTCGTATTGGTCACGTGTCACAGCTGTTTCTACTTGTAACTCATGTTTATCTTTAAAAATGTATAATTTGTACTGTAAATATCTTCTTTTATATCAATAAAATAACATAAGTAAGTTTGATGCTCTAAAACTTTCCTTTATCTCAGTCAAACCTATGCTTGTTTTCAAAAACGGACATTCGTTTTGGTACTGGTTTCATCATAAAACTATGTAATCTTTGACCACGTCCCAAAGCGTAGCAGACGCCACCACCCGATGGTCGGATGTCAACAGATCGGTAGCATAGTCCCGCCAGTCTCGCGTATCATTATGGCGGCAAATGCTACATCCGTACCGTGCTGTTCTGAAGAAAGTCCAAGTTGTATTGTCCAGATACCTCTTGAGGATGGTCATTTGTACCAACGTACAGTGGTATCTCAGTTTCCGAATGCAACTGGTTTGCGCTTTTCAAGCCACAACATGGTACAGATGGCTGTGAGGTACGATGCTCTCAACGACCAATTTGTACCACCAGATGGACATTGGTCATCAAATATAGTTTATACAGTAATCCAGGCTCCTAGTCCTGAAAGCGGGGTGTTAGGTAAGTATGGATGCATTCAATTCGCAATGACTGTAAAATACGAGTGCGGAAATGTCTGTCATGTGTAACAGCAACCACCCGAATTTATTATTAAAATATAATGTAAATGTTTGTAGCTAGCAAACTTGTAAGACTGACTTTTTTATTAAAACCAGTGTCGCCATGATGATTTTAAGTTAACAGACAGACCCGGGAACTGATCGCGGATAAATCCCACACCAAAATGAGTATTTAAATGGAGTGTAATATGTTTGGCCCATATATGTGATTTAGTGTCAGTCAAGATTTTGGTGGAAACAATACATGGAGACAATGTCTTCATTATAAAACGAGAGAATTGCCCTGAGGAAGACAGTATACAAAAGGCCAAGAATTTTTCAAGATTTATAAATCAATATAAACAACAGCAAGCCAAATAGGTAGAAAAGCAGGGGAATGCTTCTTAAAATGAGACTTTTTAAATTGTTATCCTTCACACCTTGATATCTCTGTGCCATTGCCAATATCAGTGATATTTTACTTTGTTCAAACAGGTCAAGCTCGTTTTTCAATAAGCAACATCCCAGCTTGCCAGTGCTGTAAGTAATGGTTTTGAGTCAAGCAAGACAATCCACGGCGAGCAGCGATATACAATGCATACCAAACTGGGAAAAATCCCGACAACTTTCGAGGATGAAACCAAAAGTGAGACCAGTAACAAGTAAACCAATGAGGGTCTGCTTTGTAGTAGACTGTGAACTTCCAATAAAGTTGCAGAAGAACATTATCATAATGGAATCACAGATTGATTTCTCTCCTGAAGACAGAGAAATTGCAATACGAAGCAAATTGAGAGATGTATTTAAATCTGTGAATTTCAAGCATTGTACAGGTAAATCACTCTCCTAGTGTTTCTTCATAAAGCCCAGCAGTGTTAGCATGTTGTATTATTTCCCTTTTAGCTCCCATTTGGTATATCAAGATACAGACTGATAATAATAGTAATTCTCATTACAAACAGTCAAACGTACATTTTAAGCATGTTTTTTTTTCATATTTGTAACACATAGATCAAGAAGTACTACTGATTTACTGGACAGAAATTCCGAAGTCTATCATCAAAAGTTCCGCCTTTCTGTTCCAGTAAGAAATGGGTTTCACCTATACATATTTTGTTCCCGTTTGAAATGGGCCAAATGCTATATGTTGCTACAAAAAGTTGTGAAAATATTGTCTGATTGAATATGTTGCTACAAAAAGTTGTGAACATGTTGTCTGATTGAAATTATAATGTATAGAGAAGCATAAACTGTAACTCGGTCTCATCACACTACTTGCTTCAGCTTTCTTACCCTTTCTATTTTAGTAAGAGTGAAAATGCCTATAAAGCCTTACAAAAAAACCCAATTTTTTTTTCACAGAGGTAAATGTCAAAACAGATGACATTGTATTCTTGGTGATCTCCAGTCGGTTCCTAAATGAACCAGTGGTAGCACCAGGATACGAACAGAATGGCAAACGACTGAAAAGTTTGGTTGGCCAGGGAAGGCTGTACATCAAAGTTAAAGGGTTTAAGGTACCAATCATTTTAACTTGCCATCTTATAAGTTTATATGGTCTTGAAGTGAGTAGTATGTTCTCAGACATCAACTCTGACCTCATAACATTGATGCACCGGTCTGTACAACAGCATTTCAGTCACGTGATCTAATCGTAAGAATCCTTCAGCAATTAGCTTTACATATATTTACATCACACCCTGTGAATGGATCTTTGAAACCTGACCACTCTAACAGACTCTGTTGTGCAGGCTTTGCTGTATCTATTCCAGCAGAGTAGACATGATTCTGTCAAATAAAGGTAAAACAAAGTAGCCAGATGTAAGATGGTGGAAGAGGCCATAAAAATAGGTATTGGGTCACACCTCCCCTCCATAGAAGAATGCTAGAACAGTTGTATGAAACCTAATCATTCAGACAACATGCAAGATATCAGTTTCAGTATCTCTTGAACAAGAAACAACTTAAAATATTGCAAAAATTTAAATGGACAATAGCTGTATCTTTTTATGCTCTTTTCACTATTTCTGTATCAGTGTCAACTACAATTTCTTTTCCTTCTTCCCAAAACATGTTGAAACACTCACTATTAATCTTTTCTACACAGTATGTTTAGGTGAAACGGGGTTGAAGAGTTACATTTCAGTGTATATATGTTACAGGCTTAGTATCCAAATGGTTAGGGAAGATGAAAAAGAAACTGTTGTTGACTAAAAAAGCAAATACCTATCTAGCTACATTCAGACATCCAGGCAGACAGACAGACATACATACATACACACAGACATACATATAGACAATACAGACAGACAGACATACATGCAAACAGACATATATATGGTCAAATACGTACATACATACATACATACATACATACATACATACATACATACATACATACATACATACATACATACATACATACATACATACAGACATACAGACACACACATATAACTGTTATTAAAAAATACAACTGCTGCATATTAAAGTTTCTAATAATGGTCGTACATTTAATTCCTTGATTTATTTGCAGAATTCTGGTGAAGAAGAAGCATTTGAGACACATCACAGTGAAGATCAAGTACCACGAAAAAAACACGGGTATCTTTATCCACTACACCAAGACATTGGTTCTTAATCTCACAAATGCAAAACCATACAGTATTAATAAAGTCAGTGTTTCTATATGCAAACCAAGGGGTCTATAAAGATTTCATTATTTCATGAAAGAATAGTTGACTTGAAGAATTATATTTAATGCACCCGTGTTAGAATATTACACATGTACGATGTATTGTTCTTGACAACATCTTTGTGTTACATAAAATAACAGCTTCACATCATCAACAGAGACTAAGAAAAGCATGTAAAATAAGATGCTATCAGTTAAATACTCTTCTGTCTTAACAGATCTGCCAAAAATGCAGGATCAAGTGACAGTGATCTTCCAGATATAAGTGAATTCCTGGAAAAAAGTCCTAACCATGATGACACTAATTCTTCATGTACTAGTACGAAATATCGTTCCACGACTGACCACCATGCTATTCCTGCTTTACAATCTACAAAAAGTGGTTCCTTGCCACCCATACAAGACACTTCAAGTACATGTAGTACCAGTCCCAGTGATGGGGTGATGATGTCTTCTGACATGCCTGCTGGGCCATCTGTTGCATCATTTGAGCACATGGAATGCAGCACCAATAAAGATAGTCAACATGTTGACACATTGAGCAGATGTGGCACATACCGGTAGTTATACACATAATAACATTTTCTTATCAAATGTGTACAGTATATGTGCTAGTGTGTGTATTTGCAGGAACAAACATTAATACTGATATGTAAACTGTCTAGTCTGTCAGTCCTGAATTTTGTGCTTCAGGATCAATTACAGTTTTATCAAATATGATCGCTCAATGGCCTGGCTAATTTTAGCTCCAATAGTCTCAAAAGGCAAATTGTTTTTGTAATATCATAGTACACATTTACTGCTGTTATATTTATTAAAATTGTCTTCACTCAGTGCAAAATGTGATTCTGTCTATTCATCCGCAAGGTATCTATGTTTTACATGCATATTTACTTTCTTCTGTTTTTAGCTTGTTTTGTGAGAAAAAATGTGATGCTCTCTGTGTGTTTGCCTGTCTGTATTGCATTTTTGCTCAAATGATATCTCTAAAATACATGGCAAAATAGCTTTGGTAGAATTTGGGCAGAATTTGGTATGTATAAGTACTAGAATTGTCAGGCAGTAACTTAGACCAGAAGCAATTCATTCCATTTCAATTTTCCTGACACTCCTGATTGTTCTTGTTATATAATGAACAATGCCTGTTCTCCTTTTGACTGAGCCATCATAAAAATATTCATGCACATTTCGATTTGTTCTCCTTAGATCATATGTGGATCTGTGTGGCACTCTTGCAAATGACTCAAGTGATAGTGAGGATGATGCTGATCTCCAAATTGCTATAACCAATAGTTTGGATGATCACAACTATGTAAGGTATGTAAATGTAAAAAGAATATTTAGCTCTGCTGTCAGCAATGCGGAGCTTGTCATATAGGCTAATATTCTGTTGTCCTCCAGCGTCGTTGGCGTCATCTGTCCGTCCGTCCGTCGTCATTCAACAATTGCCTTCTCCTCTAAACCGCAAGTCTGATTGCTTTGAAATTCCATATGCAGTTCACTTTTGGTGACCTCATTTAAGTTTTTAGCTCCGCTGTCAGCGATGCAGAGCTTATCAAACAGGTTGATTGTCCGGCGTCCATCGTCCGTCAACAATTTTCTTCTCCTCTGAAACCACAAGTCTGATTGCTTTGAAATTTTATATGCAGTTCACTTTGGGTAACCTCACGTAAGTTTTTTCAAATCATAGTGAACTTTGCATATTTGTATTTTGGGGGCATTTTTTACTGTTTTTGGTAAAAAAATCTCTGAAACCGCTTGTCCAATTGCTGTAAAATTTGCTATGCAGTTTACTTAGGGAGACCTCAGACTTGTTCAAATTGTGGTGGAATTTGCATATTTGTATTTTTTAGGCAATTTTTGTTGTTTTTGGTAAAAAAATCTTTAAAACTCGTTTTCAGAACTACCAGTCAGATAGCTTTGATATTTGGTACATAGGTTTCTAGGAATGATCTATTTCAGATTTGTTCATATTGTACAGAGATATGCAAATTTTCATTCTTAAGGCAATTTTTGCCATTTTTCGTCAAAAAATGTGTTTCTCAAAAAATACTGGTCTAATAGCTTTGAAATTTGGTATACAGGTTTCTATAGATGAACTAAGTAAAATATATTGAATTTTTGATGAAATCTGTAATTTTGTATTTTTGTGGCAATTTTTGCCATTTTTGCTCAAAAAAATGTGTTTCTCCAAAAGTACTCGTCTGGTAGCTTTGAAGTTTGGTATACAGGTCCCTACAGATGAACTAAATCTGATATATTGAAATTATGTTGACATCTGCAAGACCAATACCTCAAGTGGGGAGTCCGAGTCCATACACGGCCATATTTTGTGTATAACGCTATTATTGTACACCTTCTGTATCGATAATTTTTCGAGCAATTTTAGGGGCTTTTATTAGGTTATCAATGGTGAACTTGCAATGTGCGGGAAACTAAATTGCTACATTTGCATTATTTGCGTACTGCTAAAATAATTATCCTATACGTACGTTAAAAGAAATCGAGGAATTGCCCGCAACTTATTATGAGAGGTGAAATAAGGCACATTGGCCCTTTGCTGTTGAAATATACATTTGAAAAGATTACGCTGACATATATCGAATATTACTTACACACGCAACAAATCTATGTAATAGTCGCGCCAGCAGCTTACTGACTACGCATGCGCGTGTTCATAATATACTATGCGAGTAACCGGAAGTGTGGCACAAGATCACTAATTCACTTCCGGGTTCGTTACCCACGAAGATAGTTCGGAAGAAAAATAGTGCAGACCTTGAAGTTTTGATATCTGCATGGATGCTTGTTTAGTTGAACTTTAACGTCAAGAATTTTGTAAAGATATTTTTCTGCCTGAATCAAAATGCAGACTGTTGTGAATAATGGCTGAAGCATTTGGTGGTAATATGAGGAGTTCTAGGGCTAATAGAAATCATAACAATAAGCCTGAAATTTGTCAAAAACACCACTGAGGGCGCTATTTTCATCGCTATCTCAAAATTTCCGTGGACTTGCCCACACGAAAAATTAATCAGTAGTCAAGCTGACATTGACCTAACACCTGTTAACAGGATTCGTGCCGCTGAATGTTTTAAAATAGGAAAATCGAGCTCAACGCTACTGTGGTGGCCTATGAGAAATGAATTAGTGGTCTTGTGCCTAATTGACGGCCCAAAGGAAGCCCTATAGGGGGACATATTTCAGTACGTATAAAGTCCTATGCTGAAAAATAACAACCTTTTGCACTTTCTATCACTCCGAACAATACTTGGAAATATAAAGGTATGTGGAAACCAGCTCAGACACTAATTTTTATATACTTGGGGGGCCCAAATCCCCGCTGGCGGCCATATTGGACTCAGTCAGGAATAGGGGTATGCCATAGCTTTTTGTCAATTTCTCTCCTAATTCAACTTAATTTGTCAAACCAGTAATTTTATTGTTTAGACATACAATTTCTTGCTTTTATATCAAAAATTCGTGCAAATCCATCCATAGCGGTTTTCTACAGAGAAATTTATTATTCAAAATTTCCGTAAAAAGTCGATGAAAATAGGCCTAGCCCCTGAAGCCGGGGTTTAATTTCGGGGAGAGATTCTATTTGTGAAATCATTATCTTTTTTGGGAAGAACACAACTAAGCAATTGTAAAAGTATTCTGATATGAGTGTTTGGGACACAAAATTTGTTTGCCAGGAATGTGTTTTTATGTCATATGGTGTCATATGGCTTGGTACAGAGGTGACGCAAATTGCTGCCATAGGGCCGATGAATGTATGTCTTGAGGCAGGTGTAGCAATTGAAGTGTAAAGTTAAATTTTTCTTTTATTTTAGTATTTGAGTCATATCCACCAGTACTTTGATTGGTGTTAAAATTGTGCACTTTTGTCAATTTAAGGTTCACTATATTGGCACAAGATCACTAATTCACTTCCGGGTTCGTTACCCACGAAGATAGTTCGGAAGAAAAATAGTGCAGACCTTGAAGTTTTGATATCTGCATGGATGCTTGTTTAGTTTGAACTTTAAAGTCAAGAATTTTGTAAAGATATTTTTCTGCCTGAATCAAAATGCAGACTGTTGTGAATAATGGCTGAAGCATTTGGTGGTAATATGAGGAGTTCTAGGGCTAATAGAAATCATAACAATAAGCCTGAAATTTGTCAAAAACACCACTGAGGGCGCTATTTTCATCGCTATCTCAAAATTTCCGTGGACTTGCCCACACGAAAAATTAATCAGTAGTCAAGCTGACATTGACCTAACACCTGTTAAGAGGATTCGTGCCGCTGAATGTTTTAAAATAGGAAAATCGAGCTCAACGCTACTGTGGTGGCCTATGGGAAATGAATTAGTGGTCTTGTGCCAGTGTACCCTTCTTTCGTGGGCGCCGCCATGTTTTTTTGAGTGCTCGTAAATAAACAAATTCGAAACGTGCTCTCTATCATTTTATAACATGCCTTTAATAAAATATTCTTTTCTATTGGCCAGTAAGTATTATTATCCACCCTGTCGCTTATACAAAATTTCTTATCATGCCTAAAAATTAAAAGAAGAGAGAAAACTATCGTGCATATGAACGAGAACATTCGCAAAGAATGCTGGGATTGAATCTTAGAAAGGCGCCCTCTGTGTCAATATCTATATGCAAAATTTACCTGTGTTTAGAAGTAATGCTGGTTTTCAGCTTACAATATCGGAAGTTTGGCGGTACAGTTACTATTGCAAAGTTAATGATGGCACAATACGTCCCTTGTTAAACACAATAGATAGTAATCCTGGTTAAAATTGCAAATTTATGTCAAACTTTTTTACACAAACCAGAAAATCTATACCTACAGGGACTGACATCGTGTACGTGAACTGTCATCAGAGGGTAAACCGGTCATACTTGTACAAACGTATATAGAAAGTAACAATTAATTCTATTTTATCCTTTATGATTACTAATCATGAATCGATACAAATAACATTTTAATCTCAACCCTGGTGCGACACCAAGGGCTGAGCCCTATATAATATTATGTTCAAATGAGGTTACAAAATGTGTGTTCATTACTATCTTAATTATTATGTACTATTCTAGGTCACCAAAACAAGACAGTGTTCATGAGATACTGAAAAAGCTGGCTACAAAAATATGCTTTGGTGAAAGTGATACTGCTAGTAAATTCAATATAAACAGAAGCAATGTGTGGGATGGAGCACTGCGAGGTTTTCACCGCAAGACCTACAGCCCCTACAAAAGAATGTATGTGAGATTCACATATGACACTGGCCGAGATGAGGGGGCCGTGGATACTGGTGGTCCAACCAGAGAAGTTTTGAGGCTTTTGATGATACAGCTCCAAAATTCAGTTGTTTTTGAAGGGCCTGAGAATGCAAAATTGCTGTCTATGAATATATCCGGTAAGTATTCCCCATAAAGTAAGTCATATGGCAAACATTACATCCACATTTGTATTAAATTGTAGCAGCTTTGACAAATTAGGTCTGGGACCATGCATGCATTCATTTATTGTGGCTATAGCATTTTAAACTACTGAGGGGGATCATCCAGTGGTACAGTGTAAACTCTAACGTGTAAGGGAAATGATGTAGGATGATAGGTTTCATGTCTTCATTGACAACTACTTGAATTTTGTTTGTTTTTACATTTACAGCTATGGATGATGACTTGTACTATTTAGCAGGCAGCATGATCTCAGTATCACTTGTCCATGGGGGACCCGGTCCACGATTTTTGTCTCAAATTTTGTATGACTGTCTTGTGTATGGACATAACACAGTCAAGCCACATATATCAGATCTACCAGATTATGAGATCAAATATCAGCTTTCAATTGTAAGTACACCTGGCTTCTCATATTTTGGTCAAAAGTGTTATTTTGGAATGGAGATTTAAGATTGTTTGATTCTTTAATCATTGGATTTACAATGCAAATGGGCAAGCTTCAATGAAGCAGTGGTCAACAATCAAAACTACAAAACCCGTTGGCATTAGCACATTTGTACCAAACTTTGTGCCAGATAAACTTGATCATTGAAATGAGAGCCACAGTGCTCTACTTTATGATTTTATTCAGATTTCAAATGTTTTTTCGCTATATCTCGAAAACTAAAACTAATTCTTGAAAAACACATGACTAGCTGTATGTTTCTTTACAACATCTAAATTTCATTTTTCTGATTGAACATTGGCAAAGGTTGAAGGTTTTGGACATATGGAAAAAAAAGAACAGCTGAAAATGCAAAGTAAAACGGAATATTTGCACATGCAGATACCATTTCATATGTTGCCAATTGTAGCAACCACATATGTAACTTAGTATTTGGTTGTGACTAATGATTGGTCCCATTTTGGCATGATTAGTCCTATCACAGCATAATAGATGTCTTTCATACAGGAGTTTGAATTAATGAATTTTGATGTGTAAATTGTAGATACTAAATGCTGACACAGAAGACACATTGAATGAAGCAGTGGAAGAGGTTAGCACTTTAATTTCCATGTCTGGTGCTGGTCATCTCATACCAACTCTGAAATCTAAAGACAAACTTGTTGCAGATATTGTACATTTCTATATCATCAACAGGACAAGGTCAGCACTTGAAAGGTAAAGTTGTCACTTTGTATTTCTCACTAACCTTATCTACACATGGTTTCACTGTTCAATTGGTAACCAGTCTGATAGGGTATGTAACACGCCTTTGCAAATAATGCTGTATGTCTCACTAATGTCGAGTAAATAATCTTTTATCTGTATATTTTAAAACCTGAATACTGAGCATTTCAACAAGCCTTTGACAAGACACAGCTGATGTTAATTACATACAGAACAAACATTACAGCTTTAAGTGATGGTTTACATCCATCTAGGATATGTTCCACTCTGTGCACATGCAAGAATTGATGATAAATTGATATTGTTGTATATTTCTTGGCACACAGCTTCTGTAACCATGACAGTGATTTCAGACAGGGAAAAGTATCTTCTTGTCATATGTTCATGATAGCCATCATAGGTACAGATGTCACCGCTGACTATGTTTCCCTTGCAATAATTATTATCTTTCAAGCTTTACACTTTCTATATCTTCAAAATTGCTTGTCAAATAGCTTTCAAATTGTACCTGCTGGTCATACAGTTTACATGTGAAATAATTACAGACTTATGATAATCTCAAGTGTTCTCATAAGATTACAGGTCATCTTGAATTTAACATCAGTGCCATCATAGACGGTAAACAGAAGACTTCCCTCCATCGTCTATGATGCTATCCAAACAACATCCTGCAACTTGATTTCAAGATCTTAAATCAGTGTGGTTCATCTGTGCAACAGTTGATACTTCATTTCCAGTACCGGTACTGGAAATGAAGTATCGGTAATGAAGGTGTCTGATTTTTCGAAGTCATACTGATAACTTGGCTATAACTATACCAATGACCAAACAAATTTTAAGTGCTAATCATATTTTAGTCCTTGCTGACACAGTCTGGCAGGGACTTAAAGATTGGGTCCCGTCCATCCGTCTGTCTGTCAGCAGCTGTGTTTCTGTGGCATCCCTGAGGTGATTTTTTTTTCAAAATGAGTGCAAGGATAAAGCACTGTGGCATACATTATGCGATGCGATCCGATATGGCCGCATAGTGGCCAATTTACTGCAATTTTTTCATGTCTTTGAACCATAACTCAACTATCCCTGAACAGATTTGATTCAAACTTGGCACACAGACATTGTATTGTAGTGTGCATGTGAATCACAATTAATGGTGCGAGCAGGGATTGTGTCATCAGCGATGACTCGTTAATTTTTTTCAAGGTCAAATAAAACAACATAGATATATAATTGCCTGTATCAGTACACTACCACATATTGGCACTATTTTTAATTTTGCCTTTACCACTGTCATTTATTTTTCACTTAGGATTCAAAGATGGACTTTCTACCCTTGATGTCTTGAAGAATGTCACAAACGATCCAGATGCTTTTCGAGAGGTCTTCACTTACACAGAAAAAGAGTTAACTGGCGAGTACTAGGAGGAACTATTCTCTGTTACATTCAGTCCAGAAGGATGCAATAAAAGAACTGACGAAATTGCAGCAGTCAGTTTTTGGCGAGACTTTTTGCTGGATGTGGAAGGTACATGACCCCTAACAATATTTTCAAGCATGCAGTGTATTTTGGATTGCGGTTTCTCATGTATATCCTATGTTGACAGCAAGAAACAGTCTGTATATTCTGAACAATTTGTAGCCGTTTTTACCAGATTTAACAAGTTACATATATTAGCGGTTTTGACAATGGTTGTGAATTTTTTAGGTTAATTTGTCTCCATTTTATGCCACAACTTATCGTATAAAACCAAGATGCAATCTGTCATCGAACTGGTACTACAATCAACCAAACTGAAAAGATTGCTGAGCAATACAGATCAGATATGAACTGTCAATGCTCACGTGATTCATTTTACACGTATATTGCAGTTATGTGTAAATTTGAACCTTTGCCACATGTTTGCAACTTCATTGAAAGTATTATGATCAACATAATGAACAATATTCACCACAGATTAAACTCTATCGGTCATTAAGTATTCAAATACGCAATTAGCTGAAATAGAAATAATTAATCTATCACCACTTTATATAGCAAGTGTAATTGCCTTTGGTCAAGTCCTTCAAACTATATATTCCAAACTTTGAAAGCTCATTAGATATGCAAACTGTTAATTAGCTGACATGAAAACTTAAGTGCCAAATGACTTTCAATATTGGTATAACCTGGTATGATCATCAATATACATAGCATGTTATCCCAACTTTGATCAAATAAATCCAAGTATGTATCCCTAATTAGGAAAGTTCATTAAATATACACATTAGGGATTGGCTGAAGCAAAAATGCTTTATAATGTTAGCCTACATAATAGTATTTTTAATGTACATAGCAATTTTCATCAATTTTGGTCATGTAAATTCAAATATATATCCCTAATTTCAAAAAATTCATTAAATATGCAAATTAGGAGCTGGATGAAGTAAAAATGCTTAATCACTTTCAATAATATCGAATCATAGCATCTTTAATGTACATAGCAAGTTTTGTGAAGTTTGGTTTAGTCAATACAGATAAAAGTCCCTGATTATGAAAGTTCATTAAATATGCAAATAAGGAATTGGTTAAAGTTCAAATGCACAGTGACTTTCAATAATGTTCTATCATAGTATCTTTAATGTACATAGCATATGCAACACGAAGTTTACTGTATGAACTTAATTTAAAATTGGACCAAAGATGACAACAATATAAATTTGTACAGAAAGACTTGAATAACTTAACTTTAACTTGACTAGAGCAATATGAAAATTTTCTGAAAAGAAAGTTGCCACGGATATAAAGTAAACGAACTTGTCTGCTTATGTCATCGTCATCCATAAAACTACTTAGAATAAAAACACCAAGATACTTGTATGAATTTACAAAAGTGAGATTCAATCCATTAAGATGAACAACGGGCACATTCAGAAGTTTAAACCCACTCAGAATAATCATCATACAGACAGTTTTTTTCTGATTAAACAAGATATCGTGTTCACTAGCATAGATCTCACTGACATAGATTAGTTTCTGCAAGCCTTTGCTTGAGGGACTAACAACGATTAAATCATCAGCATAGCAAATATAATTTAAAATTCTACCACCAAATAAACAACAAATTATACAAGTCGACAAACGAGAGCTCAGCTCATCAATATATACATTAAACAAAAGTGGCGAGAGAATGCCTGCTTGCTGAACACCGTTTAAAACATTAAAAACAGGGGACACAATGGATCCCCATTTAATACAAATTTGTTAATATCTGTACCAAAAGGCAATTAGCCGTACAATGATAAGTGGAATTCCTCTTAAAATAAGTTTCTTAAGAAGTGTCCAATGGTTTACATGATCAAAAGCTTTAGAAGCATTGCATTCATGAAACACAAAAACATACATGTAGGACTCTTATGAGACTTATGATGCCACTAGAACGAATTACAGTCAACTCGCACCTTTTCCAACCCGCCCAGAACCAACTCGATCGCGCGATTCCAACTCGCCCGATGACAACTCGCCCACTGTTTGAGATGTAGTTGTAGATTCCATGTACGCTAACCTGATGGCCCGAGGCCAGCTATTTTCATGTCATGCCAGTAACTTGTGAAAGACAGTCCTACTCTTCCTAAAGACATGAGCCAGTAACTGCAGTAACTTTCCCTGTACGTAAAGAAATCGAACGAAATTTATTCTTCAAGAGATTTGCAAAACGTGAAATTCACAAATAAAAACTTTTCCGTGTTGGACTGTTGGCACATATTTCAAGCCCGCACCTGTGATTATGTTAGAACACGGTCCCTCCACAAAATATTTGTTGCTAGAAATAAAACGTTTTTATACTTAAAAGGTACTCACAAAATTGCAAAAAAGTATCGGGCGAGTTGGAATCGAGCGAGTTGGTTTTGGGCGAGTTTGAATCGGGCGAGTTGGTATCGGGCGAGTTGGAATCAGGCGAGTTGGTTCTGGGCAGATTGGAAAAAGTGCGAGTTGACTTGTACCCCACTAGCACCACTGCAATATCACAGCGCTAGCTAGGGTGGAAGCCATTTTGAATTTCAGATATTGGTAAACCTTGGGTAATGTTTGTGTCTTGTACTAAAATTTGCACGGTGTCCCCCCATTTTGTTGTGATTTTGAAAGAGGATAGTTGACAGATCCTGTGATGAAAATATGAGCTACTATTCAGTACTTTATTTTCGAGGCGCATACTACCGGTTCCTAAAATGCTTGTTGTATTCCTTTTTTGTTCACCAGAAAGTGAAGCAGAAATTACACTGAAGGATATCCTAATATTTGCTACTGGCCTAGACTCTGTTCCACCCCT
>LD348829.1:55165-70271 GCA_001465055.1 Ptychodera flava | reverse complement strand
CACCTTTCTACTAGGCTATATGACAAGAGAGATGATTTCAACTTTAGTATCATCAATTTTACACACCTCATAAGTAATATTCCACTCTCACCAGCTTATGGGGTATATATTTCCCTGCTTATTCGATATGCTAGAGCATGCAGTTCATATGGTGATTTTGTAGAGAGACATGGCCATCTCTCTTACAAACTATTAAAACAAGGTTACACCAGAGCAAGACTTGTCTCTACATTCAAATGTTTTTTTGGCAGGTATCGCAAGCTGGTAGATAAATACAATATCTCTCTTCGACAAAAGATCACTGATGGCATTGGTGACATTGGGCCTTAGTTAGCGACCACTACCTATCTGACTTATAGATTGATATATGACGGGTGCCACATGTGGGGCAGGATGCGCTTACTATTTTCGAAACACCTGACATCACTTCTTGGTCTTCTGGCCAGAGGTCCATATATCTTTCTTTCATATTATGACTTTGTTTGTGTACCGTCTATTTACTGTCTGTTCTGTGCTGTTTTGTGTCTATGTTTACAACTATTGTCTTTTTTTTTTATTTTAGTCCATCATCCAACGGGTGCTAGCCCATTTACAGGATGAGGTACCCATAACCCACTACCCCAATGGAGCACAGAGGAGTAAAGTGCCTTGCTCAAGGGCACAACACCGATCTAGAGTCTCGAATTCACCGTCCTCCGACAGTGAATCCGCTACTCTGGATCTACCGGGACTTGAACCGGGTCTCGAACTCACCATCCTCCGATAGTGAGTCCGTTACCCTAACCACTGGTCAACGGTGCCTCCTTGTCTTGCGAATTTTGACCTACTGTCATTGGATTATGGATTGGTATGATTGCGATTATTCTCCAACCACTATGCATTACTTATGCATATCATGTTTTTCTCATTTTTTTTCTTGGCGACCTATTCTGAAACCGTTTGAGTATTGACATGGGAATTTTGTTGTATCAATTGACATTTGGAGCATTCAGAGTCACACACCTGTCACATGGGAATGGAGAGTTTCTCTACACAGCTCAAACACACAATATATTGTGTCTTACACATCTTCTCCTATCTTTTAAGTTTTCCTGGCCTATTCTGAACCCCTTTTTATCATTACATTTGAATTTTGTCATAACCATTGTAATTGAGACCTTTCGGAGTCACACACCTGTCACGTGGGAATGGAGAGTTTCTCAACACAGCTCCAACCCCCATATTTTGTGTCTTACCAATCTTCTCCTATCCTTTAACTTTTCCCTGACCTATTCTGAACCCCTTTCAATTATTACATTTGAATTTTGTTGTAACCATTGTAATTTAGACCTATCGGAGTCACACACCTGTCACATGGGAATGGAGAGACTCACATCATATCTCCAACCACTATGCATTACTTATGCATATCATGTTTTTCTCATTTTTTTTCTTGGCGACCTAGTCTGAAACCGTTTGAGTATTGACATGGGAATTT
The DNA here is from genome assembly GCA_001465055.1 of Ptychodera flava. Taxonomy (NCBI): domain Eukaryota; kingdom Metazoa; phylum Hemichordata; class Enteropneusta; family Ptychoderidae; genus Ptychodera; species Ptychodera flava. Next base: position 68,794 of record LD348829.1, on the reverse strand, counting down.
TGTTGTATCAATTGACATTTGGAGCATTTAGAGTCACACACCTGTAACATGGGAATGGAGAGTCTCAACAAATCTCCAGCCACTATAATGCTGTGACTTATTCTTGATCATCTACATTTATGTTTTTGTGAGCTATTCTGAACCAGTTTCAATAATCACTTTGGAATTTTAGTTATCTATTGACATTTGGAGCTGTCGGAGACACACATCTGTCACATGGGAATGGAGACTCTCAACACTTCTCCAAACATTATAATGTTGTAACTCATCAATGTTCTCCTTCATTTTATGTTTTTATGAGCTATTCAAAAGCAGTTTGAATATGACATGATAATTTTACCTATCCATTGACATTTGGAGCAGTCGGAGTCACACACCTGTCATGTGGGAATACAGACTCTCAACACATCTCCAACCATTACCGGTAAATGGTGTGACTTATCCATGTTCTCCTTCATTTTATTTCTTGGTGAGCTATTCTGAACCAGTTTGACCAATGACATGGGAATTTCATCTATGCATGACTTTTTGGAGCAGTCACACACCTGTCACACACCTGTCATGTGGATATGGAGACTCGCAAGACATCTAAAACCACTATATTGGTGTTACGTACAAAATTTCTTCTTCATTTTATTTTTAAGTTAGCTATTTTCAACCAGTTTTAGCAATGACATGGGAATCATATTCTATCAATTTACATTTGAAGCATTCGGAGTCACACCTGTCACATGGGAATGGAGAGACTCTCCACGCATCTCCAGCCACTATAATGGTGTGACTTACCAATGTTCTCCTTCATTTTATTTCTTGATGACGCATTCTGTACATGTTTAAGCAATGACATGGGAATTTATTCTATCAACTTACAATTGAAGCATTGGGAGTCACACACCTGTCACATTTGAATGGAGACGTTCAACACATCTCCATCGACTACAGTGGTGTGACTTATTCATGTTCTTCATCAATCTAAGATTGTAGTGTGTGATCTATTCTGAACCAGTTTGAGCAATGACATTGGAATGTTATCTGTATTGCTGTTTCGCCCAGTCGGAGTCATACACCTGTCACGTGGGAATGGAGTCTCTCTCATACCACATAAAACCTCATAATGACCATCATCCTTGCCACTTATACCAAAACTTTCACAAACAGTGCATGAATCTCTTGTAACAATACTCACTGCAATCATGTATATATCAAGATAATGGGAATTTTAACATTCAGTCAATATCAAATTACGTGAGCAATAAGAAATAATGATGATGTATCTTAGTCTATAATGCACTCACCAAACATACTTCCTGTACAGCTGATGTGTTGTAAGAGTATTTTGAAGAGACATTGATTTGCAAAAGTAATAATGCATTTTATCATACACTTTAACACCTCTTACCATCCCCGTCAAAACATCAGATTTTCATTGCTTTTTTTGTCTTGCTATGTTTTTCTTTTTTGTACTCAGATTGGCAGTTGACTATGTAGACGAGGTATTTGCAAAGAAGCAGTTGTCTTGTGTCAAGAAGGAAAGGCATAAGCCTGAAGATGCAGACATTAGCTTTGTATAGTAATAGAGATTTTGCACATATGAGGGTTGGGTGAACATTTTTGAGCCTAACTATAAAGGAGCAATGCCAGATCAATGAAGCTTGGTTTGAATATATTTCAACTCTTCAGATGATAACCTAGAAAAGGGACAAATTATCAATGGAGAGTACTATTCTAACCTGTTGAGGGAGTTTCGGGAGGCTGACAAAAATATGACGAGGGAAAGTTGAGAAAAGGTGTTTTGTTCCATCTGGACAATGTTCCACCTGACAAGTCAGTCATTGATATGGCAACAGTGCATGACTGCGGCTTCAAACTCATTCTACGTGCCCACCATACTCTCCTGACCTAGCACCCTCGGACTTTCATCTCTTCTCCCACATGAAGAAATAGTTAGCTTAAAAGCATTTTGTGTTTTTAAGGCATTTTTTGTCATTTTTGGTCAAAAATCTTTTTTATAAAACAATAGTTGTCATAGCTTTGATATTTAGTATACAGGTTCAAAGAGGTTATCAACATGTAATATATGCAAAATATGATGAAATGTACAATTTCATAATTTTGGAGCAATATTTGCTATTTTTGGTTAAAAAGTGTGTTTCTAAAAACCTGCTTGTCTGATAGCTTTGATATTTGGTATACAGGTTCCTATAGGTCATCCTTGTGTGATATATTGACATTGTGATGAAATCTTCTATTTTGTATTTTGACACAAGTTTTACCATTTTTTGTCAAAAACTTTGTTTCGCAAAAGTTACTCATCTGATAGCATTTTTGTCAAACTGCCTGAATAAGTGTCCACCTAGTGTCAGAGACGGATAGCAAAGACACTGTAGGCATAAATGACAGTTTTCTATGCTTGCTACTGATGAATGTCTGTGTAAATATGGATCTGTAATGAAACATTCTTCTGTCATAACAATACATTGTATTGCCAAGGTACCTCTGCACTCAGTATATATTTGGTGTTATGCTATTTACGTCCTCTATAATGTCCATGCCTAAAGTAGCTACAGGGAGTTTGACCCTATGTTTCATTGTTCTCCTTATGTAACGGTAGTTCTAGTCTGTTTGTACATCACTGTATTTACACAAAATGAATACAACCTGAAAACTCCTGCATGGTAAGCCATGACCACGTTGTATTACCTATGTGGTCCAGTATTTTTAAATAGCTCAGACGTAGTACACTCTGACTCAAAATATTTAGCTATGAAGTATTTCACATGTACTTACATATTTGCTCTGCTTCAAATGCATGATTGACATAGCTACGTCTAGAACACTACAGTATATATTCACAAAATGGGAACACGATTAGAAACAAGAAGATTAGAAGTGACATAAATGTGAAACACAATGTTCAGTTCTAAAGAGAACAAGTGATTGATCTTCATGAAACTTGTGGAAAGAGCATTGATTGCACTGAACTGTTAGCAGAACAGGAAGCAGGCAAGCTGTGTAATTGAGGAGTTGCCAACAATGTCAGGTGTAATTATCGTCTAGGCTGTAAATGATTAAAAAGGAAAACTCAAGCAAATTGCTAAAACTCTGTAACCACATACCAGATTTTGTTGAAACTTTGTATGGAGGTTGTTTATGGTATTCCACTTAGATTTGTTCAACTTGTGGTTAAAGTTTTGAAAAATGTCTTTGCGATAAATTTTCCCTTTTTTGGGTCAAAATCTTCTCCTCATAAAGTGTCTGTCAAATTGCTTTTAAACTTGGTACGCGTGATCCCGGGGTTCGCCTTTGTAAGATATGTTCAAATTGTGGTAAAATTTTTATATTCGTATTTTTGGGGTAATTTTTTGCATTTTTGCTCAAAAAATCATTTTCTCTGAATTAAAGATTTGATTTATTGTAACTATAATTGTATCCATCAATATTAGTAAGATTGAGTGTATGAGTAGCATAACAGGAAGCTAAACTCTTTATGAACTGAACAAAATTCACGTGATTGAAGTTTAAGAACATCATGTTACAAGTGAATGCAAATTTACCATGCAGTAGTCAATCAATACCAGCAAATACCCGCCCTTTTTAATGTAGGATATTTGTAAGACTTTATAAGAATACAGCCACACAATTTTGACAAATAGAATAATCTGACGTTTTAGTGATTTGACTTGTTTAGCTACTAAAGCGGAATTATATATGACCTGTTGAGTATGTATGTATGTATGTATGTATGTATGTATGTATGTATGTATGTATGTATGTATGTATGTATGTACGTATGTATGTAGACCTATGTAAGTATCTCTGCATTTTTGTTGGTAGTGTGAGAAAAAAAAAAACTTTCATGCCCTATACTTACCTCTGGAGGGCGCTCTTTTGGTGGAACGTGTCGTGATTGCAAAATGCTATTACACATTAATTTTATGCTAAGAAATACCGTTATAATTCTAGGAGAAATACTTTAGGTAACTTCTAGTTGTAACTTTCTGATATTGTTATTACTTTTGATATCATCACGTCTTTTCACGTGTTATGTCTCGTTTAATGCTCCGCCCACAATGCAACAGCATTCACTATAAATACCTTGCCACGTCAGCGGTACGGCAGTACACCTTTGCTGCCGTCGTGGAGTCGCATCACATATCCCTGGTCTTTGCGGGCCTGGATTTGTTGAGTTGGTATGACAGACTGGAATACGTCTATTACTCTACTGTTGTCGACACTGTCATGGTGTACAGCATGAATTATTAGTTGGGGTAAGACACTAATTTTGTCATGAAATATTTCCACCTGTACAATTTTCCACGGTCGGTAAATTTGTGAAGACAAAGGTGACGTGTCACTTGGACTTGACATCGTGGCGTCCGTATTTTGACATTGTGGCGTCCGTATTTGTTCACACCGTCAAATTCTATTTTGCATTATATTGTTCGTATACGTTTGAACTTTCAAGAAACTGTATTTTGTTTTGTAATCTTTCCGATAGTGGTAAATATTTGTTCTATGTACGAGAGATTTATTTATTTCAATTGTATTTTCAGGGTTTTTTTTTGTAACGTCATGTTCACCGAATAAAGGTTGGCGTTCACCTTAGTGATGTCTGCCGCACTATTATTTACCCGGTCACAATTGGCGTAGTCGGCAGGATGTCTGTATGCAGACGAGTGAATGCAGACGAGGATTTTGGAGCTCTTGTCAGCCTTGAATTCAGATTGGGAATCTACGACTGAAGAAAAACCCCAACGCTGGAGTAATTATTCCTCTACTGCCCGTCTAAGTGAAATATCATCGTGAAAGTCAGTTCAGCGACGCCGACGGACTGACTGGGTTCGACCACCCTACAGCACTTGCGCTAACAGGACACGTGAGTTACAATAGACCAGCTTTATCACCTGTTTTCCGAAGCGGAACCAACGAACATTTCCCTAGTTTGTTAAATATTAATTTAATTGAACGAACTCTTGAAATATTTGTGAATACCGTTGTTATTATTACTATGAATATGTAATTAAGAAAATGCTGTAATTTTAGCGACGTTTTGTATTGACTTTTGGGTAATCTTTATTTACTGGCGTGTTTCTATGTTGTTTAATTACTAATTGATCTACACGGTGAACCCTTTCGTTGACAATTTTTGTTAGAATATCATAGTTGGAATTGATTTTTCTGAACTATTATATATAGTTGATCAAGTATCAAAAGGGAAGAATTGTATAATTGATACACCATTGAAGTTTCCGTGAGCGTAATATTTGGTCGAATCTGTTATACAAAGGAAGGGTCTACTTAATCCGAGTAATTTTGCAAAAATCTACGGCAGCTGGGTGTACTCACTTTATTTATATTTGTATATTTTTGCATTACTGTTATAACTTCGTATAGTCAAGTCTCTCGTGTTTCAATTTATGTAATAATAGATTGTAATAAGGGTTATTTTGATATATTTAAACTTCCTCGTATATTGTAAGGTGAATTTGCTATCATATTATTGCTATAACAATGGAGTCGGTTGAAGATGAAAATTGTAGAATTACAGAATAGGTAGAGTTGTCATCGCTTTTGCAAGTAGAGCTCTGAAGCCAACTGAACGCAACATGGGAAAATTATAGCTCGACGAAAGGGAATTATTGGCCTTGAAATGGGCAGTTGCTGATAAATTTCGAGATAACCTCCTTGGTGCGAAATTTACGGTGTTTACAGACAATAATCCGCTGAGCTATGTGGAGACTTCCAAGTTAGGAGAGTCAACCCTGATGGTTGACATTAAGTGGGGAGGTATGTGAGAAAAAAAAACTTTCATGCCCTATTCTTACCTCTGGGGGCGCTCTTTTGGTGGAACGTGTCGTGATTGCAAAATGCTATTACACATTAATTTTATGCTAAGAAATACCTTTATAATTCTAGGAGAAATACTTTAGGTAACTTCTAGTTGTAACTTTCTGATATTGTTATTACTTTTGATATCATCACGTCTTTTCACGTGTTATGTCTCGTTTAATGCTCCGCCCACAATGCAACAGCATTCACTATAAATACCTTGCCACGTCAGCGGTACGGCAGTACACCTTGCTGCCGTCGTGGAGTCACATCACCTATCCCTGGTCTTTGCGGGCCTGGATTTGTTGAGTTGGTATGACAGACTGGAATACGTCTATTACTCTACTGTTGTCGACACTGTCATGGTGTACAGCATGAATTATTAGTTGGGGTAAGACACTAATTTTGTCATGAAATATTTCCACCTGTATAATTTTCCACGATCGGTAAATTTGTGAAGACGAAGGTGACGTGTCACTTGGACTTGACATCGTGGCGTCCGTATTTTGACATTGTGGCGTCCGTATTTGTTCACACCGTCAAATTCTATTTTGCATTATATTGTTCGTATACGTTTGAACTTTCAAGAAACTGTATTTTGTTTTGTAATCTTTCCGATAGTGGTAAATATTTGTTCTATGTACGAGAGATTTATTTATTTTAATTGTATTTTCAGGGTTTTTTTTTGTTACGTCATGTTCACCGAATAAAGGTTGGCGTTCACCTTAGTGATGTCTGCTGCACTATTATTTACCCGGTCACAGTAGGGAGGGAGGAAGGTAGGGAGGGAGGAAAGAGTGCCTGGAGTATGCCTGTCTATCTATCTATCCATCCATCTATCTATCTATCTAGCTATCTAACTGTCTGTCTATCTTTCTATGGCTGTTATCATTTAATGATAATGGCAGATATTTGGCAGGTATAACCATAAGGATAGCGTGTCAAATTTAGCTTAATTATAGTATTGCAGGGCAGCTTATTCTAGCTCGTTGGCTAGACAAATTTTACCATATGGGCGATAGCGTAGATTAAAAAGAGGAAAACAATGGGAATAAATAGATCTGAGAAAACACAACCATGGCTCAGTAGATATGAATTGTCACCTTTTACATACAAGGAAAAGTGGCAGTGTCTGACGATAGAGCTTTATTTGTATATGATATGATTAAAATAAATTATCGTTCAGTATTTTAATTGGCTGCTTCACGTCAGTGTTTATTAGTCCCCCCGGACGAAGTCTGAGGGGACTTATGGTTTGGGTTCCGTCCGTCTGTCCATCCGTCAGTCTACCAAGATATCTCGGACAAGTCAGGGCCAATTTCTTTCAAACTTAGTACAAGGATAATGCACTATGACATACATATGCACGTCCATTGTTTTGGCACGCATAATTAGTGCTAATTTGCATAATTAGTGATTTTTGAAAATAGAGCTGTTTCTTAGGAGATCACACCAAGTTTGACGAATTTTTGTACAAATGTCGGTCACACACGGCTCTAATAGCACATAAAGACATTTGTCTGTATTGTGTCAATTAATTGCTAATTTGCAATAATTATGATTTTTCGTAATTCCACTAATATTTCGAAAAATACTCACTTAAAATTTAATGAAACTTCTTACAGATGTATACATACCTGAGGTGTAACTTTCTGCATTTGGCAGGATTATGTCAATTATTAGCTAATTTGCATATTTTGTGAATTTTCATAATAAGGGTACTTAGTCAAGAAATACCCTCTCAAATTCGATGAAACATGGTAGAGATGCTGATATATCAGAGCTGTAACAGTATGCAAAGGCACATAGCAGGATCATTTAATTGCTAATTTGCATAATTTATGAATTTTTGTAATTAAGGAAATATGTCTAGAAATACGACAGCAATTTTGATGAAACTTGGTATAGATGTTGATCTCAAGGTGTTGTAATAGCTGACAAAGACATTCAGCAGTCTCTTGTCAATTAATTGCTAATTTGCATATTTAATGAACTTTCCTAATTAGTGTGCTATGACCAGTAATATCGCACCAAAGTTTATGAAACTCGATACAGATGTTGATCTCAAAGTGTTGTAGTAGCATGCAAAGACATTAATCATATCATGTCAATTAATTGCGTATTTGCATATTTAATGAATTTTCATAATTACGCTGATACGTCAAGAAATACTTCTTCAGATTTGTTGAAACCTAGTATAGATGTTGAGCTCATGTTTCTGTAACTGTGTATAAGTACATTTATCAGTATAATGTTAATTAAGGTAAAGGGCGACGAATTCGGACGCGCACACGCTTCAGAACGTTTCTGCGCAGATTTAACTCCAGCCTGCCGCAAATGGGTTATTTTGTAGCATGTAATCAACATCAACTGTCATTGTTGAAATTGCGCTTTTACCTAATTTTTTGACCCAGTGTCTTAGAAATACATGTGACCTTTAACCTTGTCATATTTTGACCCCCTAGGAAGCTGGTTTTTGTTCAATATGAGCGAAAAATTAACATTTCTCTCCCATTTATATGGCGCAAATTATCCGTTCACCTGAAGATATTGTAAAAAGTAGCGTGGTGACACCTTTTAATAAAAAGTGTAAACTAAATGGTATTATGTCAGGAGTTTATTCGCCAAGTTTGGTCAAAATGACACCATTCAAAGCGACAGGAAGAAAGTTCGAAAATTATGTAGTGATATAATTTCGATATCGTCATTTTGTAATCGATACTTATGTTTAAATTTCTTCACAAAAATCATGAATACTATAAATTCGATAGATATGGATCTTAAGTCTTGGTATTTATTAAAATTAACTCATTTGCTAAGCGTTTTATAATTGCTTTCTTTAGTTTAAGTGAATTATATCATTTTTATTTATTTCTAACGACGCCATTTTAACGTCCGTTTCCATGGAAACAAGCGTGGTGACCCCCATTTTTTATTTCATTTTTGCACTTGCACAACTTCCAAGAATATTTGTGCAAAGTTTGAAGAAAATTACACAACAACTTAATTTTGACGTAATTCGTAGTACTTCACCTTAATTGCTAATTTGCATATTTCATGACTTTTCCTTATTAGTGTTATACGTCCAGAAATTCTGCACAAAATTCTATGAAACATCGTACAGATATTGATCTTTCAGTAGTGTAAAACTGAATAGTGACATCCTGTTGATGCATTATGTATTGACTTACTTAATGACCTTTCGTGATGAGGGTGGCACCCCAGATTTGCAGAATAGGGAAACAATGTTTGTAATGAGAAATCTATATTCTAAATGACTGCACTAAATTTGATGACACTTGTTTCAGATGTTGATCATGCAAAGATTATAGCTAATTATAGGAAGTCTCTTCTTTACTGAATATAGGACATTTTTGGTTCACATCTGGTGTTCTGATTTTTTGATGTCAAGAGCCATTACTCAGACATGCCTATACCAGTTTCTTGCATAAAATTTGAATTTGACATTTGAAAAGCCAGGGCAAGGCATACCTAATTCTGTCAAACTTGGTAAAAGGACATAGCCCTATGCCACAACTTGTTCACAATCCAATCCAATAAGGGCATCAGTCACAGACAGGGCTTTGGTACCCGCATTCCTTGTTTCATGCACATCATATCGACTTCAATTTTTAGTCATTTCCAGTGACAAATTCCCAATTACAAGGGGGAACTATGTCATTGTCAATGATTGATTTCAGTATATTTTGATAAATATCAGCTGTCAGCATTGACATATTAACGTGCCCCTCCCATCTTATTACCGTAAATCATCGACAATAAACTTTAGAGAAACACATATCATACGTATAGAAGTTGCTTAAAATACTGCAACTTTTCGTACGTTTATTTTCCACTTTAATCGGCCGTTTTATGTCAATTTCACTTTTTCTAACAAAATGTCATGACATCGCGCTTCATATATGTGAAAATGTTACTAGTGAGAACATGTCTTCAGTTAGCGCACAGAGTAATATTATTGACAGAGTGGCAACACTTGCATGCCTTTTGTTCCATGGTCGTCTCTGTAGACTTTTGGCTTTTCATATTAAAATGAGCTTAAAAGGTGTTAAACTTTTTGGAGGCTTGGTTTGTGGTTGATAATTACACGAGATTATGCGAAACATACGACGAGATGGCATCGTACTGCCAGTCGCGTAGCAACCATAGTTACTTTGTGAGCTCTCAGGCCAGAAACACTGCCTCACGCCAATCAAAACATAACACGCCAGCAGTTTCATAAACATGTCCTTTCTTGGCGCACGTGTAAAAGACGGTATGACTGACCGTAAACCATTGAGTAAAACCAGACAGTATCGATAAAAGACTTTCAAATTTGGTTCAAACACACTCATTATATATTCATAAAAATATGAGAGGAATTTTTATAACGGTAACACCCACTTTCCTGAAGCTCAAAACACTCCCGTTTTCGTCAGCGCATCAATTCCGATCAGCACCACACGACAACAACAACACAAGCTTTGGCGAACATACTTTCGCTTAACAATTGGTGAAAATCCGAAAATTACCGAAGGGTGCATGGTCGGCACTCTTCGGAAAAGAGAGCCAAGAGCTTCGTGAGGCGAGGCAAACATGGATTGCTTACGTAACCGCTTCACGCCTTAAACAATAGCTGTTGCCACTCTGTCTGATATTACTCTGTGGTTAGCGGTAGTCCGACTATGAAGAGCATGATCAGTGAGAAAGCAGTTTCCTGTCACAAAAGTGCCATCAATTTTGACGTGCAATGTAAACTTAAAGAATATATTCGGCTGTGCGTGGTAATTTTGTCTAAAATATTCAGTTGCTCTGTATAGAAAATGTTTTCAAAACGTCTAGTGATAAACTGCGCAGAGCTAGAACAGTTCTATGAGCAATCACGAATACTTGATCAGTTTTATAAAACGTAAATCTGTAGAGAGTTGCCAATCATGATCGACAGCTTATATGGGAAGACAGTTTGACCCTGTTTTCCCACGTAAGCTGATGTCTTGAATGAAATAGAGAGTCTGAAAAAGTAAATGTGACTGATGTACCTATACAAATTTGAACCGTCATATTGACATATGGATTTATTTGCCCAGAAGCGATCCATTTCTGGTTTACAAGTAAAGATACATATAGAAATAAATTTCAGCTACACGTACTTGAAAATAAAAATACACTTAGGGGTGACCTTGTTGTCTTGACTGGGCAATATGGGTTGAAAAAATGTTTCAGGGAAAGAGCAGAGTCGTTACCTTAACGTAGTTCCAGCTGCCTGACATTTGGTTTCACAAAAAGTTAAACTGACTTAATAAATTGTCCGAACAACGCCCGCTGAGGTTGATTTGGTAGAAGTACGTGATCACTTGTTCTGAACCGCTCGTAACAGTGTTGAAAGTTGAATTGACTCTTGAAATAAGGAAACCAACGCCAGTGGACGATTATTTTACTAACAATTACACTCATAATTGTTGGTCTAATACTGGGAATCAGTTGAAAACAGACCTCCTCATCTTACGTTATTATGATAACCTAGCACGGGTAGTGAGATATAATCTAGACACCATTATATGCTATTACATTTTTACGTACTCAGAAACCACAAAGCATTTTGAAATACCTACAATATCAGAGGATGTTTATAATTATTACAAAATGCGTTAACTAATGTTACAAAAACGCGTTTTATTACAAAACGCTGATACCCTTATTACAAATCGCGTAAACAATATTTTATTACAAAATGCTGATACCCTTATTACAAAATGCGTAGACCATTTTATTACAAAATGCTGATACCCTTATTACATTTTGCGTAAGTTGTTACAAAATGCGTCATATTACAAAATGCCGCAGTACACACGCCTATCGAGAATGCGTTCTCTGATGCTCTGATTTTGTCGTTGCTACCATGGCGTTCATTTGCTGCCTAATATTTCTTTTCTTGAAGTATATAATTGTACCTAAGCGATTATCCATCGTAACGATTGTTTTTCTTTGTACAAAACGGTTTTATTTCAGGGGATTAAGACTTAATAAATTACTGAAGAATCTGAAAATAAGCCATAACATATACAAACCATAAGTTGTATAAAACAAACTGATTTTTCTTGGTACGGTAGTCTCTGGTATTTAGAGATAGTCTGTGCAAATTTTACTCCAAACTGCAGATTGATAATTCAGCAGAAACCACACCAAAGTGATGTATACTATCATAGTTTGACCGGTTCTCGACATATGTGCACAAGCGATAGCGACTACATGTGAGCTGGTCAAAATCGAGTTGTTTGCCTTGTTCATATCACAATATTAAATTGAAATCGTTGCGTGAGACGAAAAAAAGGAGAAGTTTTCTCTAGCAGAGAGTTCGTGCATGTTCAAAGTTGTACTACAGTGCAAATATAGTACGGTTATTTTCACATCTCCACCAATCAGATCGCAGCATTTGCGCCGTTAATTTACTGGTATGATATAAATTGAAAGACAGGGACGTTGTGCATTACGGTGATTGGCCTGAACGGAAGTTTATATTTTAATCTGAAGAGCAGCCGTGGTTTTCTTTATGGATAAAAAAGGAACATGCAGAGGAAAGACCATGTACCTGATGTACAGGCCAAATCAGAGTAGTTTGCATAGAAATGAGCCAAACATTACGCACATTGTTGTACAGTATGAAGAAGATCCACACGATTAATAATTCTATTAGTTACTCATGGTGTATCTTTGACTCCATTTCAATTACGGCCGAACATCAAATGATACAAAATCTGCATTGTAATGTCCTATGGCTGTGAATAACTACGTCTTGTACCAATTAGTGTTGTTTCTAATGTTCACGTGATAGCTTACTCAGTCAATGAACCCACAAAATAATCAATACTTCAGTTTGAAGTAGAATGCGATTTGAGGACAGATTTCTGCAGAATAAAATTTTGACAATTCTTTTTATGGTCTGCAATGATATTTGGACTTATTTTTCAGCCTGTGGAGTAAATGATTTTCACTGTCTCATTTTTGTAAAAAGTTTGATTTTCCAAATTGAATTATGACATTATGTATTATTGCCATCTTTAATTTAAATATTGACATATTTTAGATCTCTAATCCCAAAACTTGAACTTTCACCCTCAAAATTTATCCCTGATAAAAAATGGTTTAAAGTTCGCTTGAAGAAGTTTTGAACAAAAGTTTAAAACTTTGTGTTTCGAGACATCGGCGATGCAATCACTGATTGACAAAAACAAGCCCCCGAGGGTAAAAACAAACGCTATCTTTTTGAAATTCATCTCAAGAAACGTATTTACAGAAAAGTTCTGTACGAGTCTAACCGTTGACTCAGACTACTGGTGTTTTGTTAACACTACTCTTAATACTGAGAGAATACTCCGTTGGTATGATCTTCAAATTCTAAGTCGTTCTATCTTGATAGAAATTGTATTGCTGAATCATTTCTTCACATAATTTGGGGATTTTACCAGAGTGACAAAGTTGTTATATTGAAAAGCAGCAAAATATTTCCATATTCATCATAATATTGAATTCAAAATCTTCAGAATTACACGGCTACTGTAATCAAAGTCGTTAAAATCACACCATACCATTGCAAAGCGTGAACAACAAAGTGGGTTGTCCGAAATCCGACTAATATAAAGCTGAGGAGGAAGCGATGGATGAGTTTGTCAATGCAATTTTGTATCCTGACGTAGTAACGACTACTTGATCATGTTGAGCGTATTTTTTTAAATTTTGGAAGATTTCGTGTATTCTTTACGGGAAGTTAGGGACCGTTCAGTTTTTACGGCCGGGGGGGGG
>LD348829.1:44535-54661 GCA_001465055.1 Ptychodera flava | reverse complement strand
AGAGAGGGTTGCCGACATCGACGGTTGTTTACGAATAAAGAATAATAGATTGGATTAGTGGGAAGCTATAGAGAAGCTGAGGTAAGCAGGGATTTTATTTTTTTTTAAAACCGGGGGAATACGTTTTGCCCCCCCCCCCCCCCCGGCCGTAAAAACTGAACGCTCCCTTAGCGGAGCATACATATTTGATAAAATATATTCCTTATTGTAATAGTAGATCTAACACGATCGAAACTAATTCGGGATAATTTGTGGTGAGGTAATGTCGATTTCATCTGCAAATGTAATCTCATCTACTTTTCTTTTTACATTAAACACTTGTTTTCATGAGTAATTTCTATTTTTGCAACATTCATCTATCTTGCACCTAACACTTTTGAGAAATTTAAAAAATATAAAAATCCAATTATCCCAAAGTAGTTCTAATCGTGTTATCTGTACATATTCGATAAAAGAAAATTTAGAGATACTATGGAGGATATGTTTTTGTCTATTGGCACAATACTTGTACGCAGTTCCAGTCGACTTTATATTTTCACGTTCTTTTTCACTGAGTAAAATATAATCTTACAATGATAAAATGTTCATAGCATTAACATTCTTTGTAGCATCCTTGCAAAGGATGCTTACAAAGCATGGATATACAGATGCCCCATGGTATAAAGCTTAACGTTTCTGGACTGTGGACAGTAAACAGCCAAAAGACGCATTGGGCATTGTGCATTTCCTTGCAAGCTCAAACTTTTCGCTGGGTACAAGCAGTCGAGAAGACTGGGGCCGCATAAGTTGGAAATGATCAGTAACATTGTGAAATAGTATGTCATTGGTTCAATCTCCTCAAATAGAACAATCGGTATTTCGTCTATGTGAAATGTTATGGATGGAAGAGACTTTACGGAATCTAACGTGTCACAATGATTAAATAACAGTTGACTGTTCGATTACTGGTCTGATGATCTCCTATCTCTTATGAATATGTACTACATGGTTCGTTTGAAGAAACTCTCAGAAGAGGCACAACGTGACATTTTCGATAAAACTGATAACCTCTCTATTGAGATGATTTTCCAGTGGAGAACTATAGGCTTTCAGAAGAAAACACTCATATTTCAGTCTCCAACCCATTGCGAGTTCTATATTACCGCAACGTCAAATCCAGTTGTAAGCTAATAATGCAAAGACGTTTGCTTCCAACGATATTTGACTCTCTTGACTCCAATTTTGACGCAGAGGACATGGGCATTTTATTTTCAAAGTCTATACCGTTTTGAGTTTTTGTGTCGGTATAGATAGTCAAATCAAAATTATTAAATGTCATATTATGAAGAGTAGTATGTGATTATCAAAGTGGAGTAAAACCAATAATCGGTATTGAAGACTTAAAGTATAGATTATATGATAATTTTGATTTGCAATTGTAAAAGTTACCACTTTTGTGTATCGCACTGGCACTGGTGTTCAAGTTAATAATTAAAAGGAAATAGTCGTCGGAACTGCGCGTGCGAGTTTCCTGTAAACAATGTATTCCGTGCACGATATCTTGATACACCTCATCATCATAGCTGCAACGTTTAAATAATAAGATGTAGATTATGACAGATATGTTTTAACTTTCATCAATCACCATTGTACTTCAGTACAGTGATCACATTGGTCGTATGGGTCCCATAAGACCTTTCTGCGCAGTTCCGGCGACTGTGTCCCTTTAAATTCTGCATTGAACAGTGCTATGTAATTCGTCGTGATAAGTAATTCCATTTCATTGTATATTTTGTGCTTTACCGTTTGATGTAAGGACATATTAAACAGAATCTTTAGTACATCGTGAAGAAACCAGGACCCAAGTTTTTGTTTGAAGTAGGCGTTGTTTTGACCATGGCTTGACCGAATTAACGTAATAGCAGTAATTAGTCCATGAGACAAAAAAGTATGTTTAACAATATATTTGTTTCACGAAGCGAAAATACACGCGAATAGATTTCCAATATCTTCAGTCGTAGTCTTCTAACAAAGGGATCTCATCCTCTTTCTTCAACCCCCCAAAAGTTGACATAAACGTCTTCCTTATTGAAGATAAGGTGAATCGTCTTTTTCGACGGGGATGGCCGCTTGAGTTAGAGACTGTGTGTATCTGATTGTTGTCACTTGAAAATGTTTGAATTGCATCGTCTTTGCTCATCATGTCGGAACAGGCTCTATCTTCAAAGGTTTTGCTATTGACATCTTGTACACACTGACCGAGTTGAACTGAGGTACCGACAGTTGGCGAATTGATCTGCCTTTTGATATATCCGTCAAGACGTGGCGTTGGTGTTCCGATTCCTGCTGTCACTAAGTTTCCGGTTCCTGTCCTTCTCCGTCGTCTTGATGTCTGCGGAGGCAATTTGATCTTTGCTGCCGCCTTAATGAGGGCCTGAGTATCGTACTGTTCACGTGAATTACACAAACCTTCATTTTTCCGCGATTTTAGTGAACCATCATCAGTGTCGTAAGCATAGGAGGACAGGCCGAGTAAATCCATCGTTTCATCAAACGAAGGCGTAGACACTTTCCCATCATTTCGATCATACTGCAAATTTAAAGAAATGTGGTCATGTAAAAAAAGATAGCTAAATCGAAAAAACAAATGTGATTATTGCAATTCAAATAAGCAAGTAAACAAATTGTCCTCACTTTTGTGTCATGGTGATCTATATAAACTTTACCTTTAAAGTCAAGGTAGAGTCCGTCTCTGCCATGAAGTCGGTATTTGGGACAAGTGCCGCAGCGCCCTCATTTGATAACGAGGAAGTTGTTAAACAAGGTTTAACGTCATCACAATTCTTCTGAAAAAGTTATCAAAGTGATAAAGTTAATGATAAGTTTTACTTTGGGAAAAATTATTCAGAGTATGTATACTATTCATCACATTCACACAATTTAAGATTTTCAACAATAAAAAATCCCTGGGCTTAGAAATTTTAGAAAAGAAAATACAATACAGTATCTTTTCTAGGACATGTTGCTATAAGTGGTATATAATAGTAAAGGCAATTTTTTCCATCAGGCTTGTTTGCTGAGGCAAATTAATGCAAATGATTTTCAGATTAAACGGCAAACAAGCAGACAACCACAGCCCCAACTGTACTTTTATCATCTAAAATATGTAATATATCTGAAATTATTGGTCCTGTTGGAACACTGCCCTTTCGATGCCGACAAATTTTCGATATTAAACAAACAAACAACAAAAGATAAATAAAAAATAAATCCTAACACTAAAGGTGGTTTTTCTTACCACAAATGATTGACAAGTAATAGTACTGGACAAGGACAAAGTATAAAAGAGTTCAGCACTGAAAATTATAGATTGGTACCTTAAATAACGTCCTACCACAGGGCCTTACACAGCCACGCACGCAGAAATAAAATTTGTCCGAATTTGATGCGGTAATGTCCGATGTCGCGCGCGTGCCACTATATTTAGTAGCAAGCCTATTAATTGTTGAAAATTCAAGTACTCGTCGTGATCTACCAAGCCCGGTCGCCTTTTCCATCATATTGTATTTAGTACTGAGCGTATCCATAGATAGTAGAACCGATACATATTTGCTTCTTCTGCCTAGTATATATTATGTTTTAGACAGTAGAATCGATACATATCTCGCTTCTTTTGTCTTTAGTATACCTGCTTTCTATCCCTCACCTTTGTGCCTTGACGAACCGTACCAACTTTTGAAGCCGAGGTTAAATCGGACTTTGACATGACATCGGTATCCACGATATGTGGCAGAGCGCCATGACTCTCTGTCGTCATCGGCGGCGAGGACGTTGTCAAGCAAGCTTTTACTTCAATCTGTGGCTCAAATACTTGAATATCATCAACATTGTCTCTCTGAAAACGATAACATGTATTTATGAAAGTGATTGATACGTATATTATCTGAAAAGGAGTGGCGATACGCTTTGGCACAAGAAACAAAACTTTTTTATGTATTACTGCACATGTTTGCTTGTCTTCCTAATTGACACGATAAATCCAACCTTGTGATTCGTTTTATGCTGTTAAAGATGCACTCTAGTACTACAAAACGTATTGTAATGCTAGGTAGAATAATGAAAATGATTTTGTATTTATACGCTGGCTTTCTTTTAAGCACCTATGTTTTTGGTGAAACATTTTTAGTTGCAAAGGTACGGTAAATCCGTGATTTCCATTTCGTCAGATGTTGGGATAGTTAAAACAACACAACCACAGTCTGTCGTTGACGACCATAAAATTTTAGTATAAATTTTGTGCAAAAAAGAGAGTTTACTTTGAAACGATTGAGTCTAAGATATATATATGTACAGAATTTGTCCCTGTATCATGACAATCAGTTTATACGGTATAAAAGGAAAAGTGCTTTAGCCTTTATTTCCGTGAACCTATCATTAGAGGATAAAGTGATGCTCTCACGAAATTTTATGGTAAACTTTACATTTAAAAGATGTATTCCCTTTTAATTATTAACACTTTCTGAAAACCATCATTTTGTCACTCCGATTCGAATAAGAATTCCTGCGTGCTTTACCTTATGATTAATAACATTTTAAAAAGATAAAGTAAGTTTGAGGTGTTTTCTCCTACGTTTTGTTCATTTGATAAATAGTTGTTCTCGGATAGAAAATAAAGGCAAATGTCTTAATCAGATTCACCTTCCAAGATAAGTGTATGATCAGCTCTAGAATTCAGATACACTGGTAAATGAGAGGAGGGCACACCTCTAGTTCTAAGGCATACTTACGTAGGATACAAGCTTTGCTTCATAACCAAATTAATATTGAAAGTCTTTTTACCTCCATTCTAGAATCAAATGTGAAGGGAGGGGCGTTCCAAAGCAAAATTCGAAGAAATTTAAATGATGTAGCAATTCAATGATAATCGGCAAAAACTACAAACGGAACACAAAATAAAACAAAGCATAGTGTTGGAAACTTGTGGGCTAATACCATATATGTATTCCACCCGTATGATAAACATTAGTGGGATATGACAGGTATCGATTCTGTACAAAGACATTTTGCTTTCTATCCCCTACTTTTGCATGGTGGCGGACCTTATCATATTTGGAAACTAAGATAGAATCCGTCGCTGCCATAGAGTCACAAGCCAGTACAGACGATGCAGCAGCAGCGCCATCAGGAGTCGTAGAGGACATGGAATTAGCTGAACAAAGTTGTTTGTTAATCTGCACGGAGAGTACCATATCATCATCATATTGTGAAAATGATTAAATTTAATTACGACAATCATGATGAATACACTTATCTAAAATGAGTTGCTATATCCGCTGAAATTAGAGTCCATGTCTTTCTGGAAATTAAAGTGCTTGCGCCTGTTGAAGCACGCCATTTCATGAGTTTGCTCTGCCTTGTTATGGCAGGATTATTCTACAAAAGTTGGAGTAGTGATAGCGATTGTCTACCACGCACGTTCAAGTATAAGTCGCCATCGACCAAGGTTGATGGGATTTCAAATAGGTGCAGAGTATTTGTACTACTTATATTCACCTTCATATCCCTCACCTCTGCATCTCTGAAAACCGTTTCACCTTTTGAAGCCAAGGTGCTATACGTTTTTGCCGTCAAGTCATTTACTGGGGCAGATGACGCAGCGCCAACACAATCCATCGTAAAGGACAAGGGGGTTGCCTGATGAGGTTGGACGTCTACCTTCACTTGAAGAGCGTTGTAAGCATGCCCCTGAAAATAAAAACACCGACTTCTAACAATCATGAATACATTTAGGCTTAACGTCTAAAAAGTGTGTTACTGCAGATTCTGTTGATTTGTCCACTGGTGCGATGACTATCTCTTTTTTGAATAAAATTCATGTTCTTGACCTGGACAATTATATTAGTAGCTTATATATTAAAAGTAGCTGCACCGCTAGGATTAAAACATAAGGTTGTCCGCAATACACACAAGCTGTATTATTCAACAAACTTTGTATAGTATCTAAATTATGTTTACAGTAGGACAGTTGAAAGAAATTCGAACGAATTAGCTGTTGTCCTCTCAAAAAGAACCTATAAAAATTATCAAACGTACACATACCAATCAAGATGACAGTATCCTAAACTTAGAGATTAATACTTCACATCCTATTGTTATGTAGCTCATTTACCCCACACTCATGAGCTCAGTTTAATTAATCTAGAACATTCTCAAGGTCACAGTCCTTAACGACCTCACGAACTTGAATTCAATTAGTCAGGTTTGGAATGTTCTTGAAATTTTGAGTACTAGTCTATGAGAGATAATTTTAGAGCAGCAATTAGCATGTCAATAAAAGTTCTAGATTGTTATTATATGCTTTTATATAACCACATGAGTATAAATATGGGACTGTGGACTTTGTGTAACTTCAAGCCTGCAAGCCAAAGGACTGTTCATTCATCCGACTGACTGTTACAGCTCTGAGACTGGAGCTTTGCCGTCCCAGCTGAGATAAGTAGCCTGTACAATTTTACAGTATGTATGCTATCCCTTAACTTGGCGATTAGTTTTATTTATTTTCGTAATAAAGTTCGTGTTATACGGAAACTGCTAAGTTCACCCTTTTGTTCGTTTTTTATCATGTAACACTATCCTAGAAATGTACTTTTACATAAAAAACTGTTGAAAATTCAATTATTGGTCCCAACCGTGGTAAGTAGCTTTTTCAATAGGTATTGAGTATCTTTGCCATGTTTATTACATCTAGGTTTTCCATCTCTCACTGGGGGAACTTTGTAAACCTTATCAACTCTGGAAACCAGGGTAGAGTTAATCTTTGCCGTACAATCAGAAGCCACAACAGGTAACGCAGTGCCACAATAATCAGTCTTCAACAAAGTGGAAGGTGCTAGACAAGGTTTTAAGTCAAACTTTGCCTTAGTTATATCAATATCAGCATTAGAATTCCTCTGGACAAAAGATGCAATGTTTTTGATCGCACAAATATGACATCAAATCAATTCCAGCAATTCTTATCATTCATGGCAAGTAAATCATCAGGTCAAACAAACAATAAAAAACCTGACAAAATTAATGGTGTAATCTCGAAACACTTGTTTAGTGGTGGTACCAGGTGTCTGGAATGGGTAAACGTACCCTGCTAGCATGCTATACTCGCCGTCAAAATTGAACTATCGTGACAAAGTAATTGACAGTAATTCAGCTAGCAGTGCCTTCATAAAGCTTATCTGCTGAGACAAATTTATGCAAAACGTTGTCATTTTCAAAGAAAAACAAAAGTCGGCGACACCCCTGCCCTGATAAATAGGAATGTCAGAAAAATGTAACAATACACGCAGGCACCAGGAACAAAATATAATGTTGCTGTATTACTGCAGATTTTGCTGTTTCCTTCTTTCACATAAAAATGACTACCTTTTGTCAATTATCTTAAATGTTATAGCAAATGCGTACTCTTACATTAGCTATATCATTTGAAATGAAAACTGTGTCCTCCGGAAACAAGAGTTTTATTATTGGACTAAGAAAACAGTATGCGATTGTACAATAAAAAGATATGAACGAAATTGTCCAAGCAACGAGAATCGATAAAAAGTACGAAACGTTTGCAGACCTATATAGAAGGCAGCATCGAAAACATAGAGTTTAAAACCCTACAGCCATCCTCCAGATAAAAGTAAATTATATATTTACATTTGACACAGTGGTTGAATATTGAAATTTGGTCACAATAGACCATGGTGGTGACTTTTAAACAGTTAATGGCGTATCTGTGCTTTCTATATTAGGATTTCTATCTCTCACCTTTCCGACTTGGTGAACCATATTACTTTTGGAAGCCAAGGTACAGTTTGTTTTTGTTGGGAAGTCAGAAACCGAGTCACGTGTCTCAGGGCCATTACATTCCATCACCGACAAGCAAGTTGCTGGACTAAGCTTAACGTCCTTCTTCGCCGGAAAAGCTTCATCATCAAAACCCTGAAAATAACACCATAAATGACAATCACAAACACATGACTCTAAAAAAATGTGGCTCTACACGTTTGCAAATAAGACGCAAACAAGATTTTCTCTGTATTACTGTCGATTTCAAGGTTTAGCACTACGACTTGGATCTATCCAATATGTTTGACTAATCTAAGCTTATGAGAAACCGATACTTCAAAAATATCGGAATAACAGGTATATTTTGATTCTGTTCTTGGTATATTGAACCTTTTCCGCCCATTTGTATTTCAGCGAATCAAATCACCAACGAAAGCCTATGTTCTGTCCTTCTTTGCCGTTCAGCAAGTAGCCAAGACCGCGCCACTGGCACAGCGCCACCAAAGTCAGATATTTGAGTATTTGTGCTAACTATTTTATGTTTTCCATCTCTCACCTTTCCGACTTGTTGAACCACATCTCCTTTGAAAGCCAAGGTACGGTTTGTTTTTGCCGGAAAGCCAGTACCCGGGACAGATGACGCGGGGCTACTACAGTCCTCCGTCAACAATAAGCAAGTTGCTAGACGAGGCTTCACGTCGACAAACGCTGAACGAACTTTATCAGCGAACCCCTAAAAATAAAAACAGCTATTTATGACAATCATAAACACGTGTATCTGAAAAAAGTGAGACTGTACACCTAGGCACCAGAAGAAAACCAGATCACTAAATTACAGGAGATTTCATGATTTTGCACTTGGGTTCAGTAACAATCTGAAGTTTTTGACTAATGAAGGGTTAAGGAAAGTCATTACATGAAAAGGTATTGAAATCCCAGGTAGATTTTGATTCTGTACTGGGTAGATAAAACTTTATGTTCCGCACCTTTGGATCTTGGCGAAATACATCAATAATGTTAGTCCAGGCACAATCCTTAATTGCCGTATTGTCAATGGCCAAGACGGGCGATGAGGCGCAACCACAATCACTAGTCACGGGTTGAACATCAGGGTTGGCCGAACGGACCTGAATATCGTCGTTGCCTTTCCTCTGAACATAATATCATTTATCAGAAAGAAAATGGGTAACGCTCAAAATACATCGGACACTTACAACCTATTCTCTCTCTCTCTCTCTCTCTCTCTCTCTCTCTCTCTCTCTCTCTCTCTCTCTATATATATATATATATATATAAACAATACGACCCATTAAACATTTGCAAATCTATAAAAAAGTTTCGAAAAATTAAAGCTTCATACTCAACAGCAAAACCTCCCGACAAAAGTTGTAATTTGCAATAGCTGTTCAATTGTTCAACATTCAATGTTTTTAACGATCGACCTTGGTCCGTTGCTTTTCCCACGGGTGTTTGGCATCTGTGCCATCTATATTAGGTTTACCATCTCTAACCTTTAACACTTGGCAATCCCTATCTATTCCGGAAGCCAGGGTAGAGTTAATCTTTGCCGTAAAATCAGTCGCCACAACTGGTGACGCATTGCCAGAATAATCAGTTGTCAACAAAGATGAAGATGCCGGGCAAGGTGGTTCGCCAGGCTTTGCAGAAAGTACGCGATTATCCGTATCGGCATTCCTCTAAAAGTAAGAACATATATTTTTGACCGTGAGAAATTTACATATATCTGCCAAAAAAAATTGCGTATAAAAGCAGACCAAAGAGAAACAACATATTGTTTCTGTATTACCGTTACTTTATCGTTTGAACCTTTAACACGATAACTATCCTAATGTTTCTAATATGCTATCATTGACATATATCCCTCATTGAGAGTGTTTTAACCTATAATATCATTTTGTGGTATGGTAATTTGACTGTCAGAAACAGAAGTAAGCGTTCTCGTATTGTGAGGATGGCAGAAAAAATTATTGGCTGTCGTCCAAATTCCCTTGTAAACCTTTACCAGTGAAAAGCAAAGCGCAGAACATTGTCAATAATTCTGATCACCCTCTTCATGGTTACTTCCAGAAGCTACCGTCAGGGAGACGTTTTAGGGTTCCTCGTGCAAAAAAAAACCTCTTCAAAAAGTCATTTCTTCCATCAGCAGTTTAAACTCAAAATCGATCTCCAGTTGGTCCTTTGTTGTTTCCGTCTGTTTCAATTTTTGAATCTATGTCGCTACCATGTGTACTGTGTTTTTAAGCATTTCAATGTTTAATAGCGTCCCTTTTTATAGAATGCTCTTGCTAGTTGTACTATT
>LD348829.1:0-11993 GCA_001465055.1 Ptychodera flava | reverse complement strand
TTTTAATATTGATTGGTGTCATATTTCAAAATCATGGCTACAAACATACAATTTTTATATTCTTTGGAGAAAGTATTAACTAAGGGAGTTATCCTGAAAATTTGAATCAAATATCTTGATTCTAACACTTGAAACTTGACATTAACTCTGAGAAAAGAATTGGTGCAAAAATAGCCTTTACCGCTACCTTAATTATGAAGCTCACTTTTTCTCAGTCAATGTAAAACTGCTAGGAAGGTTGATGATGTTCAACCAACCAATCAGCTACAATAATCCTAGACATTGGGAATCAGAATATCTTTCCTTCTTCACAACAGTAAAAAATATTGCCTTTTGGACCCAGTTCCTTTGCAGCCACCCCTTAAAAGATATCAATGGTTCATTTCTAAAATGAGTATGGCATAATGGATGTTTACATAA
The DNA here is from genome assembly GCA_001465055.1 of Ptychodera flava. Lineage (NCBI taxonomy): Eukaryota > Metazoa > Hemichordata > Enteropneusta > Ptychoderidae > Ptychodera > Ptychodera flava. The sequence continues at coordinate 11,573 of LD348829.1, read as the reverse complement.
TCTCTATGGCTACATCAGTTTCAATATGAATAATAGCTCTGTGAACTCACTGTCCTGTGCAGAGCAGGGCAGAGTATGTACAACCAAAGTCAATGCTATTCAATACGACCAATTAATGTCAAGTACTGGTAGTACTTTGACAGTGAAAACAAAATGTTTAGGAAGACATACCGGTATATCATGCTTGTTGATAGATCATTTACAAGATGATGACAACATTGAGTGGCAGATTATGCTGATGAGAAGGCTCTGTAATTGTACCTTTAATATAAAATGTATAAAAACTTATTGCTATCAGCTGCATGGGGACCACTATGGTTTAATTAACCCTTGAGGATTGTGACGAGAAAATTGAAATTCGCCTATAATAAGACTGTGTGAATATAGTTAGAAGATGAAAAATGCAGACTTGTGCAAGCTCTATTGGTTAATATCGAACACAATATGTAATTCTGATGCTCTTTAATGAGATTGCAAAAGACAAAGGCTCGCAGTGAATAAAGTAACACGTTCCTGCGTTGTACTGTACTGGACCAGGATTTCAAGTCCGATGTGATGGTCAAGCATTGGAACAAACTTCTTTATGTTTGACTCATATATGTAGACTGACTTGGTTCAAGTCTGTGATTTGTGAATGTTTGAGTGGAGTGAACGCGATGATTTGTGTTTTGTTTACATTTGAAACACGCAAGTGGAGTGGACGTGATGAGTGGGGTGAATTGACGCTATACAGGGGAGTTTCACCTCGAATGGCAGAAACTAACTCACTACTGCGCTGCAGACTCAAAGGTAATTAATGCATTCAATCGCTGGGAAAACCTGGCCTGTACTGCCAAGTTCCAAATAGGTTGGTACGAAATAGGACAGACACAAGACATTGGGAGACGACTGCATTAACTTGCATGGTACCTGAAACCCGAGTCCTTGCCTGAGCAACTCGGGTGACAAACAGAAGACTTTTAATCCCCAAGGTGTGAATGTTCCATTGTTATGTTTATCTTATCCAGCTGGTGCCATTGTAGGAAAGGCAGGTCTGTGAAATTGATCCTCTGGGGAAGTAGGGTATTCCTTTAGTTAATGGAGCCTTCCCGTAATGAGATATTATTATAAATTATTTTAATTTTTAAAAATTCACCAACTTGAACCAAGTCTATCATATATATAGCAATTATTATCTTTCATATCAAATGGGGTTGTCCCAAATAGACTTTACATATTGTGGGCTCAGAATGCCTGTAATAGTCTAATGCAGAAGTCAATGTAATCCCCCAGGGACTCCACCTTGGGCGATACAGGACAAATGTTGGGGAGACCGTGTTTGCCGTTAAACTATGTCCAAAGGGATGGGTCAATTGCCTTAAATTGAACCCACAGTCCCATTCATGGATATGCACAGAATTTATGAATGCCAATGGGTGGGGGAAATGTGGAGGATTTACTTGTTTTAGGCGGGGATTTTCCATCGCCCCTGGGGTGGGGCATTTGACAAATTTCATAAGTCTACACTTATTTCCAAATCCCTAACTATCCATCGAGGTGGGGGGGGAGGGGGGTTGATGACTGCCTGGCTGCCTTTAGATTATACTCTACTTGCAGCAGTTGAAACATGTGAAAGACTGTATACTGTCAGACTGCGTACAATTTTAAGTCAGTTCAAGAATACCATATAGCAAAGAAGGACAAGGTAAAACTCTAAACGTTCGTTCGCCACAAGAATACGACATGCTTCATTAAAATAAGCATCCTCCTCCTCACTGGGGCCTGGAATTGCCAGTGTGGTACTGTCTATACCTGACAATAGAAGGGGGAATCTTTCCCCCCTGTCTATGGTATACACCACACTGGCCACATGCATTCGATTCAATGCAAGTCACTGATGCAGTGAGGGGGTAGGGGGAGGCACAGGTACTTGACCTGTCGCTTAGCGATCGGTACTGATTCACAATAGAGAGCTTCTCTGTCTTCTGTGAACCAAACATAAACAGTCAGTACCGATCGCGAAGCGATAGGTCAAGCATGGAGGTAGTAGAGAAGGAGTCACAACTAGGCGGAGATCAAAGGGACCATGTGTTTTGCCGCTGTTTGCCTTACAAACTACTCCATTAGCACCAACGGGACTTGCGAACGCGTTTTCTCGGATTTAGTAAACAAGATTAAGTTCGTTCGGGGTCGTTCGGGTGTTTCGGCCGTCCCTCGGCAGTTGACAGATCTTCAAACATGGCGTCACGTGTCCCAGCGTCGCGTCGGGAAGTTCGAGTCGTTCCACTGATTTTGATGTACACGATGTTAAAGAGGTCGAGGAACAGATAATTGAGGAAGGGAGCTTTTGTATCTGCAAAGGCGCGGAGACTGAGTTGATGATAGCTTGCGATCACAAAAAATGCCAAACATCGTAGAGCAGCATTGTTAACACGCCAACTTTTTCCAAATCCAGTTCTTGGTTCTTGCCGTGTTTTATCATGTTGTACTGGCATTAATGATAAGGTTAAATAAGAAAGCATAGCTTTTAACTGCTACATCCATGACTTTAATGAATGGTCGCGATATAAAAACAACACGTACGATGCATTGAAACAAAGCGTCGCCTATGGCGTCGCTGGCGTCGCGTCATAAATACCCGGGAAACGCTAGAAGTTTAACCCACGCTCACGGCAGTGCTGCAGTCCGCTGCACCATACTCAGTACATGATTGAAAAGTTCGTGATCAGAACTTTCATTCTAACAAGGAAAGGTTCCTGCGATCGAATGTAAAGTATATAAAAAACGACGTTAAAATTACCAAGATTTTGAGAATGAAAAACTTAAATTCCTTGTAACTTCACTTTTCGTGGACGGAACGTGTCGGTTCTTACACTATCATGACGCACTTGACCCAAGCTACGCAAATACAGTCTTTGCGCATGTTTTATGACACTGTGGAGAAACTGAGTCGCATTAGCAAACCCAGGTTAATTTCACTCGGTTCGGTTGCGAAGGTACCGTCGGCAACGCAGATGGCGGGAAAGGGGTTTTAAACAATGGACATAAAGGGATTAAACCAATGGTGAACAATAGTAATAAACGTAATTATCTCAGTTGTGACTCCTCTACTACCTCCATGGGTCAAGTTACCTGTGGGGCACCTGTGCTTCGATCTCCTTGACCTACATCCATGATGAATGGACCGAACGCAGGTGATTTCACGTGATAGGCTCACCTTTAGATTTGTTCCACATCGGCCTGATATTGAAATAAGGAAATAAACAGTGACAGACTTCTTCGAACACGAGCAAATTTACAGCTCAACCTTTGACCCCGGGCTTTGACCTGCATCAGCGTGTTTGAACAGTGAGGGCGCAAGAAAGTTTAGTTTTTCGTAAAGGCTGGATATAAAACGTACGTGGTTTTATTTGCGACCTCGTTGAAATTAGTTTATCCTTTTCAAAAAAAGGCTAGATAACGTACTTCCTTTATATACAGTTATGTAGACATTGCGCTTCATGTTGATAGTAGACATATCTACTATCAAAGTGTTTTTTGTGAATAAAGGTTACTATTTACTTTCTAAAAAAGGCCAAATAACGAATATAACATACGTACATACATACATACATACATACATACATACATACATACATACATACATACATACATACAAACATACATACATACATACACACACATACATACATAATACATACATACATACATACACACATACATACATACATACATACATACATACACACACACACACACACACACACACACACATACATACATACATACATACATGATGAAATTTCGTCACACAGAGACAATCTTGCCGCACAAAATTTACCGACATTTTATAATTCACTTACCGTTCGCTCCTAAATTTTCTTCTTCTACCGTTGATTCTCCTGTATCATACAGTCCACCAAGTGTTTCTAGGTGGTGTTGTAGACTAGTGGGGTCACCTTGCAAGGTCTTGTATCACTTTCGCAATTTCTCGTCGTGTGGTGAGAAGACTGATCTAACTTCTCGCTGCTCGATCATCCTCAGGGAACATTGAATTGCTTAGTTTGTCCAGTTGCCATACTTCATTTGGGACTACACATGTAGGTCACAAACTAAAACGTGCAAAATTAAACTTCCTGACATTCTAAAGCGAATAAAGGAGGCATATTTTATCAAGACTTGTAAAGTATACCCTTTCTCAGTCCAGATAAGGAATTGTACAACTAAGTCAGTCTTGAAAATCATACAATTTTGGAATAATTCCATTTAATAAGTATACTGATACTGTTGGCAAACTATTCATTTTAACAGGGAGTTGAATAAAGCTTAGAGATTTGAGATTTTAGTACATCGATCACTTAATTCTGTCCGTAGTTTCCATACCATTTCAGCTTCGTCAAATTTATAAAATACAATGCCATGGTTTTCTCTGTCACATGGTGTTTTTAACATCTACAAATGAAGCTTTTCCAACCACATGTTCGAATTTCAGAATGTTAACTTTGTAACGTAGAAGTAGGTCACCTCTTTACGTTCTGCTTATCGGTGAATGATATAGTGCAGTGTACATGCCCGACAGCATAATTAAACTCTGTAATAATGCAAATATTCGGTATCTTTTTCATTTGTTGATGACATTACGTGTCATGGCTAGTCCTCGACAAGTTTTACAACTCACGATGGACACTTTTAGATGAAAACAGAACTAAGTCGTTCCCTTTAATTGCTACTTTGGTACATGTATCTGGTCTGTAAATCCTGCTTTGTTAATTCGTGAAAACAAGATTTTCTGTTTTCAATGAGGTACTAACTATCGAACATGATTCAATGGAGTGAATTATAACCATTCAAAGCGTTGCTTTGTCATTTACAAAATTTAGACATAGTACTGATATACGCTTTATTGTTCAATGTCGTCTCTTTTATAAGAACATTTTTGCATCAAATATGGCGGAAGTTTTTTTCCTAGTACGGACAATTTGACGGTGCCTTTGCGAAATCAATTAGGAAATTAGCACAAATGGTTGAATTAAATTTTTCCCAGTGCATCCAAGATGAACAATCAACACGTCAGTACTATGCAATATATGTCAACCCATCGCCGATATAAACTCTCATGTGATATGTTAGAGTATGTTAGAGTTCTACTGAATGACTGAAAGCTTTGCTTTAGTACGTTTTTGAAATGCCCTGACAAATGCATTGGATTAAAGTAATGCAAAGTGATTGAATGTGTTCAAGTTTAGATGTTAAACCTCTCATACTATTACACTTAGCTATACCGAGAGAAACTGTAGCAGTCTGCATATTTGATGATGTTGTATGGGTTATCTTGATAGGTGTATAATTCTCTCTACACATGTTCTTCGTTTGCCATACACTTTATTATGCCGACAAAATGGACGAGTTTAAAGTTCAGCAACTCTGACATCATCGGTATCTTGTGACGACAAACACTCTGTAAAAAATATTGACACATACGTTTTAGTCGCCCAATTAATTGAAAGAATGAATGATTTGTGTAGTAACACAGTCACGTCTCACATTATCTTCAACAAAAGGCAGTCACTAGTCTTGACGCTGATGGCGCACATCAAAAATATCTCAGTGTCAAATACAAAGCTGCAAACACGATTTTCCTTCCTATCGCAATGCATCGTTACATTTTTTTAAAGCGACATGGTTTATTAACGTTGACAAACAATTCGTTTTGAAACTGTGGGCATCGTTATCCATGTATCTTCGATCGCCGTTTCCCCTCACCAAATTGTCGAAAATGACGGGGTCCATCGTAACTCTGGTGTATATACCGAGCATTTCTAAGAAATAAAAAAATAATTCATTGATTAAATCATGCATCATTCATTCAGTTCAGTCAGAACTGTTCAATTTGTTTAAGAGTATATTTACTTGATCCATTACTTTTAATTACACTGACGGTCATCTGTGAAAAGACCGAACAGTCAGTGAGCTAGCGTGTATAAAACTTCCCCCGGATAGAAAAGATAGATGTGAACATAATCAACATTTGCAGCCAATGGAGTTGCTGAGCTCATGCTGAGTAAAATACAGTGTGTTTGCTATCTGGTCAGTCGAGCAACTTGATGTTATCAACGATAAACAATGTTCTCCAACTAAAACGGTAAAAATGTGAAGAAACCGCAGCTTAAAGCTGACCTGTGTAGATAAAAGAAGGGCGCAGCACCGCCGTAGCCATCCTTCTGTGAGGGTCGCATTTGTGATCGTAACTGAAACATTTTACGAGGTAGGGTAGCGTTATGGAAGGAGTAGCACAAGGTTACAATCGTCCGGGTGTGGTGCATTCTAGCATCACCGTCGTTTGCTTTCCATGGCCGAAATGGAAATATCAATTTCTTTGACGGCTTTACAGTGCAGTCCATAGACAGCAAATCAGCAAATTGTTTTATAGCTATCTTAGCTAGCTCAGGCGGGCAGTTTCAGTTTCTTCTTGTTCATCTGTGGAAATTAGTGAACGCCTGCAAAACAAAATAGATGTGAACCATACAGCAGATGATAAAATTGTCACGATTCCCATAGGCTAAGGCTATTGCTATATTAAATTTGATGATTTCGCCGAATTTTGTCGATTGTGGTATGTATATTAGGGAGCCATCATTATTTACGGCCTGGGGTAGGGTAGGAGGAATGTGAGAGGTCACTCAAACAAATTGAAAGCTTCAAGAGGGGTTGCTCAAAATGTGGAGAGAAAGAGGGGGTTACTCAATTTTTGTTGCAAAACGAAACACCTCTCTGATTGCACCATTACACACATTAATTTCTAAAAAAAATTTCGATGCGAGAGTGGGACAACTTTCTCGCGCTTTCCCCTGTGGGGTGTTCTAACAGTTTTATTCAGAAAAAAAATGAAAATATCTCTCAGATTTCACCAGATTGCACCATTGCAGACACCAATTTCCTCAAAAGTCAAAATTTCTGTCGTAGGGGGGAGGTTAATCAAATCATCATGGTTGGCTGGGGGGGGGGATAGGGTTACTCGAAATTACGGAGTTATCGATGAAATCCTCCGAACCCCCCCCCCCGGGCCGTACATAATGATGGCTCCCTTACAATTGACAGTATTTGACAGACATCACACTCTGAATGTACATTCTGGTATAGAAACCGTTTTTATTTGCCGACGACCATAATAATCGTTAATTCCCCGTCATATGTATACTTAGTACCGCTGCATTTGATGCTACTGGCAATGACATTAGGGACTGGACGTAAATTAGCAGTGGGAGGGCCAGGGGATTTCACAAGACCGCGGCCAAAAATCATAGCCCTCCCCCAAAATTTAGTCCAAAAATTTATGACACTCTCCAAAAGTAAGGCTAAAAACTTGCGACCCTCCCCAGTTTCAAAAAAATAAGAATATTACAAATCCATCGAATCTGCTACGTTCAAAAATGGAGATGGGGATTTACAACGCAGGGCAATATAGATAGACACCAGTAAAGGATGCCTGCAATTTTTTTATTTGCTTCCGCAAATGACAAGAACAAGTCTAGATTTGGATGTAAGCCTTACCCAAGAATGCTTTTAATGACTCAGTGTCAGTCACATTTGACCAGCATGGGTAAAGCTAATCTTGTAGATAAAAATCTGGATAATTCTATGCAACAGATTTTTCTGTAATAGAAATTGCTTCAAAGCGAATATAAAGGACTACTTGATTATCAATTAATAATCAAGCAAACTTACCTCGCCACGTTTTATCCTTTTTATTTTGTTACGTGTTTTTTGTTTCTCTGATAATTCATATTTCGCATATCAGTCCTCTACATCAATCTGTCATAGTCAGTACAACATTGTGTATTTTACCTTGCAATAGTTCAGTCTAATTTAGGGGTTTACTTTGTTCAGTTACTGTAAAAGCCCTCTGTATTTGTGATTGGTTACTTTCTGAACAGTTAAATGGGAAGCAGATAATACAAGCTTCACTTAAGGTTCCAAGACAAGAAATTGACCATTTTAAACTAACAATTCTCTAGTGTTTAAAAAGCTCAGAACCCCCGTAAATTGTATATTTTCTGAAAGCCTAGATATAGGGGAACATTTTGGTTACCATAGTGTCACCGTTGTTTACATAACTACCACGTGACAGGTAATTTGCATAACCTTTCAAAAATCGGTTTTCCCTATGTTTTGTTTCAATGCTTTGAGATATGTGGCTTAAATTCATGTGAGTGCAAGCTATCCTACAGGTCTTGAAAAGTGTGTCTCAGAATTTTTTTAAACCTTCGTAAACAGTTTTTATGCCAGAAAAACTTCCAGAGCAGTAAATTTTACCATAGTTGATTTCTTTAAAATTGTGCTCCAAAAAAAATAAGCAAGATATAAAAAATCTGAGACACACTTTGAAAGAGCATTGTAACAGCTTGCATTCCAGCAAGTTTGAGTTAGATATTTTGAAGTATTGAGACAGAACATAGGGAAACCCGACTTTTGAAAGGTTATGCAAATTATCTTGTCACGTGATAGTTATGTAAACAATGGTGACACTGTGGTTACCAAAATGTTCCCATATATGTTGGCTTTCAGAAAATGTATACTTTACGGGGGTTCTGAGTTTATTAACCGTTAGAGAATTGTTAGATTAAAAAGGTCACATTTCTTGTCTTGGAACCTTAAGCTTTTCCAGTTTTTCAGCCATAGATCTCATTCCATTATCTGGATAGCACTATCTCTTCTGCAGAAATGTCGCTATTACATTTTTTGTACATTTTAAAAATATTATACTACTCTTGACATTCTGTACATAAATACATTTTATTTCTGTGACAACTAAATATAATCATTTTTTTTTGGGGGGGGGGTGAGGCTTTAAAATGAGGGGTTGTCGGAACTCCACTCAAACGTTGCCAGGGATCCCTAAGACCGATACAAACGCTGTATCTAGGGTACGTTGGCTATTGAAGAAAGTTAAAATATGTTTTTTACAAAGAATATCGTATGAACTTTAAATGTTGCTGCTAAGTTGACATGATGACAGATATCATGCATGAAATACATTGTGAACAAGAAAGTCGCCTAGGCGCAGTTTCGACGACCCCCTCCCACTATAATATAAGCGTGATAAGTTTTTGCCGCGATAAGCTGCATTATTACACACCTACGTCTGTAACCTATGGAGTTTCGTCGTACAGTAAGTTTCGGTATCAGAGGACGCGAAGTCCAATAACTTTGATGCGGAGTACAATGATAACTAAGGTGTCATTGGACGTTATTTGACCTTTGACCATCAAAATACCTTTGCGTCAACATAGGGAAAAAAGAGAAAATTCAACATTTTTAACAAAAAATATATACTAGTTAACGTTCAGTACTGCACAAAGTAAATCATTTTTAGTCCAAAACCTGTAAATTTGAAATTATGCTGTTGATCTAAATTTGAAATCTCGAGTATGTTAAGGTACGGTTCCCGCAAGGGCGCCCTCTATCGACGAGTGCGTTTCGGTTTTACTGGCTAAATCGGCACATCCTTCCGTATTAGCCAAATTTTGTATATGTATTTATAAAAAACGACTCTGCAAAATAGTACTATTTTGATGAAATCCCCGAAATAATTATTAATTTCACTAAATGACGGTATTTTTGGTTCGAAAATTGTATTGTCTGTTCGAGCACAGAATCCAGCCGGTAGACTCCCCCATATCCTTTAAATAACCACACTGTCCGCGTTGACCCCACTTTCCATCACTAGTGCGACCTATACTGTAAGAAATTTCGCCCCCGTATTATTAATGACTCGCCACAAAATATCAGCTGACTCTTGACGGACGACCTCCAGTACGAGCGTAATTGGGGTCAAACATTGCCTGCACTTGCTTTCTGGGGTAAAGAATTGTCAGCATGATATTGACAAACATGTCAATATAATATTCAAATCGGCGATTTTAAAATAAGTTTAGCGGCTGGATTTTGGCATTTTTCTTGTCGTAATTTGGGACTCTAGCCGGCCCGGGGAATCCCTATGCAGGCCCATGGGGAAGCCCATCCAGGGACCACATACAATGCTTTGTGGGTAGAGACAGCTGACTGTATCCTAGTAACGAGGCGGTCGCGTCCATTTCAGCACGCATTCAGCAATCGCGTCGGTGCGAGAGCAGTTCTGGAGATCGATAAAATACTTAACCTAGCTTTTGTTTCTGACGGTTTTTTGTACATGTCGTGAGTAGTGACAACCAGCTGTTGCAAAACACCCCTGTCTGTCCTTGGTGAATGATAGTCTGGTTCCCTGACCCATTTCCCCGGTAGAGGGCGTGAGCCTATATTTCCCCACGCCCTCTACCGGGGAAATGGGTCAGGGAACCAGACTAGGTGAATGATGGTGAAAACAAGTGGCGGGCCACAACATGTGCATGGCGGCAACCCCGGGCGGCAACCATGATGGCGTAGCCACAATATCCTTTGTCAAACTGCGTTCATTTCGATATGTAAAAGTCTTCGTTGGCTCTATGCTAAAGACCGAAACAGTGAAGTTGGCTGACATAAATAGCCGTTCCAAATGTCCCGTTTGGGTCTTTTGCCCACGTGAGCTGAAGCCTCGAAGGCTACACTCGCGAGTACTCGCACACCATACATGTCCGCGATTCAGTTGAATCATGCCGAGCGCGTGGAAACATGAATATTTATAAGTGCAAATTTGCATATTCATAAGAAATTTCTCGAGTCTCGCCTTAACGTACTCGAGATTAGGCTATGCTGTTGATCTACAATTTCTACCACGTGTACTGTGCAGCGTGGATTGAAATTTCGTTCTGTGCGCTTAGCGGACGCCCTGAAAGCGTTCCTAGTGAACTCGCTATCGCTAAGTAAAGTGCGCAACGGACATCTTAAAAACAAACTTTTTAAAGAATGTATAATAATAAGGTTATTCATAAAATACCGGCATTGTACATGGTACGCTTTCGTATTGTCCGAGACGCTTAGCGTCTCAAACAATACCTCCGCTGTACGATCTACTCGGACAAAATTCAAGCTTCACGTTCAAAGCACGTGAAAAAAATCTAACAAGGGCCATTTTAAAGCTGTCCGAGAAAATGGAATGAGAACATTAATGTTTTAACTAAAGGAGAAAACTGACCACAAAATACGCATTTTATGGTCACTTGTAAAGCTGAAGTAACCCTTCAAACAAACATTGTACCGACGAAAATGAAGGGCTTGCCGTAAACATCACATCATTTGAATAAATCTGATTAGGGTTTCCCTTTTTCACAAATTTTAAAGTTATCGAACAGGTGCTTTAGAGAAAATGTCGTGCAAAAAATTTAGAAAAATCTACAAATATTATACATCCCAAAAATATCCGAACACTTAAATTCCATCGTCATTTCGACACGTCATTCCGTCCCTGAAAGTTTCGAGGTCACACCAGGATAGTCCTTGAACGATTCCGGGTCACATCTGGGTGGTCCCTGAAAGTTTTAAGGACTCATCTAGGTGGTCCCTGAAAGTTTCAATGTCATATCAGGATAGTCCTTGAAAGATTCAGGGTCACATCTGGGTGGTGTTATGTAGGTCATTTCCCCCACACTCATCATGACCTGAGTTCAATTAGTCTAGAA
>LD348827.1:466229-490990 GCA_001465055.1 Ptychodera flava | reverse complement strand
AAAAATGATATAAAACTCAATTACATTTGAATTGTGTAAAGCTTAAATTTATGAATTTTCCTCTTTGTTGGCAATTTTTGACAATTTTATTAGCAATATATGTATTAATGAAACTCCAATCAGACGAACCATTTCTTGCTTTCAATCTGAACTTGCTGTTACTGTTTGAATCTTCTATTTTAATTGCAATTGTACTATACTGTGATGATTTATTTAAGTGTAATAGAGAGTTTCCATGATGTTCAAATTGCATACTTGTGTGTTACCATTGCATTTTGTTGTGAGTGTACATGAATGCGTGGGTGCATGTGCAAGCTTATATCCATATGCAAATATAAATTAATGATATGCAAATGATTATGCAAATTAGCCGCTACGCTTTTGCTTGATCCTGGGGAGAACACTGTTGTATGATTGTATTGAGTTGTGCTTAGACTTCCACAAAATACACAAAGGATGAAAGTGCAAGTGATAAAGGTTCTGTGTTGATGCAAGGTAGATGAATTGAAGTGGTAAATAAGACTATTTTTGATGTGTTTTCAAGTAAATACTACTCAAGATAAAATCTCCAACTCACATTGTCTCTTCTATTTGCCACTAGCTCTTCCTCCACCGCCGACAGAGAGTGGAAGCGACGGTGATAATTCAAGGAATTATTTCAACCTGAGCCAGCAACCACCACCATTGATGCCACCACCATTGCCACCACCGCCACCACTTGGTAGCATGCCACCACCACCTCCAGGTATGTATGAACATTATCCATTAGAACATCACTGCCATCAATCAGTTTAGTGTAAACCTTTGTTGTCCAATCATTGACAAATACAGTGAAACCTGTCGTCACGGACACCTCTCTAATCAGGACACCTCTTCATGAAGGACAGATTTATCAAGCCAAAAGTTACACTTTTGAATAGAATTTCACCATTTCTGTTCCTACAGGGCTTGACAATTCCTATCGCCCGACACCCGGAACAAGTGAAATTTAGGTTCGGGCAAGTCAAAAATAAAATCTGGTCGCCCGCCAGACAAGTTGTTTATGCAACTTCTGGCGTAGTCAACGCGACTTTTTTTAGATACAATTGTGACGTTCTAATGAGATTCACTTGCCGACTCAAACAATGTTGCAATTTTTCGATGATCGAAATGAAATTGTTTCATCGTCCAATTAAAAAAGTCGCTTAAAATTTGGCGTAAGCAGCATTTCTTTGTTGTATGCTGACTGCTCCGCCCCAACAAATTAGGTAAAAAATTGCAAAACCCAATCACATTGCTTATCGGCGATCGACCGTGCTGTACTTCAAAATCATTTATGCGGCCTCGCGAAGTAGACGAACATTGTTGGCAGATAGTTTGTGGAGTGATCGCTGTAAATACGAGTATTTTGCGGTAATATTTCCACTAACGCAAACAAGGTGTTCTGCATTCTTGAGAGCCAGAGCATAATTTCCGCTCCACTGACCTACGCAAAAATCAAGCAAAGCTGTTGCCGTAAACAGGCACGTGGTTTACGACGATGGGCATTGTGTAACTCTGAGAAACGACGTTGTGATGATTTATGACGGCGCCACGAGGGCCAGCGTGAGTGGGATCGTCTGAGAATCGACGACTCGATGTGGTGATTAGAACGATGTTTCTGACAAAAGATCTAAACATAAGCGTTATAATGAGGAAAAACGCCGTAGATGTTATCTCTCGAAATGGAAAGCACAGTGGCCTTGGTTGAAATATGACGGTTCCAAAATGTTCTGTATGTCGTGTCTCAAATACCCACCATTGCCAAACCACTTGGAAAGCGAAATGCTTTTCTTGACGGATGCGAAATGTTTCGCATTGAATTGATAAGATCTCACGAGTTTAGCCAACTGCATTTGGACTGTTTGGCACATCACAGATGAGATTGTGATGGGGACAATGATTGTGGAAATTTTGTGGGTCCCGCTGAGCCCTATACAGTTTCACTAATGCCAAAACCCCAATTGCATGCACTCGCAATAAGTAAACTGAATGACGACAACCAGCGACAGAAACTGACCAATCTGTTTACGACGGCATTTATGCTTGCCAAACAAGGGAAGCTGATGTACAATATGTACCTTCAATGTTAGCCTTGCATACAGGTCTGAGTGTTCCCGACGTTATACGGCCTCTTGTGGTGGAGGCAGTATAACGCCGGGAACACACAGACCTGTACGCAGGGCTACTTCAATGTGAACTTTTGAGAAAAATAGACGTCAACATCGGCGAAAATTACCAATTTAATAAGAAAGCCCTGAAAGCCGCAATGGAATTCGTCACAAGTATTTTGGTCCTGATTATTACAAATGGAGGACAAGTAAAATTTTAGTGAGGACAAGTGAAATTGAAAATCCACTTGTCCCACGGACAAGTGAACTGGAAAAAAATTGTCAAGCCCTGGTTCCTAAAGGTGTCCTTTATAGAAAGGTTTCACTGTAGACACATTATGACAGAGAAATGATAAGGAAAGTTTGCAAAAAGTATTCTGGTCCAACAGAAGTGTTTGATTTGATTCAATGACGTAGTCATCATGTACAAGTGGTAATGTTGTAATGTATTACTGGTAGTGCTTGAAAATCAGTGCAAGAGTATAAAATGTTGCACTTCTTGACTTTTATGGTCAGCTTTGCCAAATGTCACATAGTGTAAAGATTACATCAATTCATCACATTTAGCTAAGTTGATGACTTTCCTTCATGTAGATAGAACTCTTTGTTCTACTTTTCTCATTAGCATTTCACTTCTTTTTGTATGTCAAAATGTTACTATACATAATTGACTCAGGTATGGTTAAATGCAAAATTTCCTCTTCTTCCTGAAGTGATAGATGTTTATAGCAAACACTTGTTTTTATCTCCATCCACAGGTTTCCATGGTCCTCCTCCTCCTCTGACAGGGTTTCCAAGACCACCACCACCTCCAAGACCTCCAGGTTTCCCTAGCAACAGAGCCCAGCAACCACCACCACAACCTCCAAGACCAGCTGTCCACTATCCATCACAAGATCCACAGAGAATGGGCACAGCTGTACAGCAGTCATAGTTCACATTTCCAATTCTGTTCATCATCCTTGTCTGTGTATATCGCTGCTGGAATATAAGACTGCTCCAGCTCAGTTGGACTAGAATGCTCCAACATTGAAGACAAATTGACCTGTGACTCAAGAACATAGTATATATTGGCCTGAATGTGTCTGAGCCAGTGCACCCACTTACGTACATTATAACCCCTTTGAGTCAATATAGGAATTTTTTGCATCAGCCGTACACCAGTGTTTGTAATACATGAAATTGTCTCAAAGAGGATTTTTTGAATCCATTCAAGTTTACCCTTTAGGGCGCACTAGTCTGAGCAGGCCTCTTAACAGGCCTAAATGGCATTTCACCGCCATAAAAACCTCTTATGTGTTAATATGCATGGACCAAAAGTCTCATTTAGGAACTGAATATAAAATGTCCCAGGGCATTTGGAATTGTCCTCAAAATCATGAATGATGATGTACCTTTTTCTTTGCCTATACTGCGATAAAACTTGATTTACTTTATCTTCCAGTCAATACACCTGCTAGAAATCTTATTTGCGAAAAACTGGTAAATTGGAATTGAACTTGACTTTTAACGTGTGTATTTTAGTTATTATTACTCTTTGTTTCTTTGAGGCCATCCAAAGATGCAAACTATTTACCATTATGCATAATAAAACTCTTATCATGTACAACAATTTGACTTGCCTGGAGTGTATATGGTCTGATAGGCGGAGGTTGTGTGTGTATCAGTGTCTTTACACTGATGACTTATACGTCTCACAGCAATTTTGAACTCCTGGAGTCAGTTCAGAAATCTTTGGAAATTTCCTGACATAACCCAGTAACCAGTCCATGCAATACCTGTACTGAAACATTCAAATGTTGAAGAGGACTATCTTTCGACAGTTGTCACTGGTGGCAAGCTTGTGTGTGGGTTCTGATAAGATAGGTATAGACTATTTTATGTGCTGACACTATGAAACATCCAGGATCATGGCTAAGCTACAGTGCTACCAAAAGAAGGTGATATTGTTACAAATGGACCATTTTGCCAGTGTTAAATAAGATTTTGCTGGCATCTAATAGCATCAACTTTTGACATTTATAACATTGTGATTCATACCATCATATCCTTCTGAAAGATTAGGGAATCGATCTACTGTTATCAATATATACCCTCTGTAGGATAGTGGAAACAGCAGTTGGCCAAAAGGCTGGACTGGCAAGCTCTTATAGAGCGCCCTCTACAGCACGAATATGTTTACTTTTGTCTAGTTTATACTCTTCACAAGAAAATCACCAAAGTGCAATGCCAATGCACATGGAGGTTCAAACAAACAGAACATTGGATTTGATTTGTCTTTACGACAGAAGTTTTAATGTATAAAAATATCCAACGAGCTATATTCCTGTTCATTTTGAACCTGACAATAATTTAACAACAGATCCTACAGTCAGTTTTATTTTCGTACATATTTAAATTCAAAGAAATGTCTTGACATTAATGTTCTTATCTCTTACCAACTTGCAAGTTTTCACTTATATATGCAGATGGAGATTCTAATATCAAACTATGGCAATGTTTCCACCTCTACTTGTACTTTTTGACACCATTGCATGTGATCCACTGCTATAGAACTCTTGCTTTGCAGGAGCCAGTCAGGTGGCGTTTTTAGATGCGGGGGTGCCACGTAAATCTTTTTTTCTGATTGGTCAGCTGTTCAGGCTGATGCACAAGATTTGAACAAAAATTCCCATAGCAGCGGGTCATATGTTGTGAGGCTACTAGCAACCAACTAGAAAGGCAAAGAACTAGCAAAGGCCGAAACGTCGCTCTCTCTACATCTGATTCTAGTCACCATAGCCCAATGGGCAATTCACTTGACAATGCTGGACTTGAAATTTTGATTTCAAATTTGAAATAATCAAATGACAGGCAGAAATAGGCTGCATAACAATGGTGTCGTCTGCCAATGGGACAGTACTCACAACGGATATAAAGTTAAATTATGGTGATTGCGAGGTTTGGCCTGGGATCCTCATAATTATGAGCAATTTTAGATCGGATGGTCATAAAATTTGAGGTGTTAATCACTGGAGGAAAGCAGGGAAACTTTGGATATCACATAGTCCTACGCTGTGATTACTTTCAGAGTTTGAAAAATTAAGATTGGTGATACAAGTTGAGGACATGGCCTCTCTTTATCCACCTCCAGCTGGGGCACAATTCTAATGTGTGATCTTTCCTATGCTATATCAGGCCTTTCACCAGAGTGTACAAGCCTTTGGTAAATGGCACATTTTGTACATACCATTCACCATTTTGAAGCTCATGGAGTCATATTTTCACAGGCTCATTTTTGCGGAAATCTGCAGCAGTATTTTTGCTCGAGAGTTGACACAGGGATGGTGGCCATTTAGAGTTTCATGTCAGTATATATTGAACAATTGCTCTAGAACCAAATTTTGCATGGTGACCCAAAATTTTACTCACGTTTGAAAGGAATTGTTTTTACAGACAATCTGAGCAAAAGTTGACGACTTTCAATTTCAAGCAACCTTAACATCCTTCCAATCGTTGTTACACGAGGGAAATCCAGGTACGTGTACATAATTATTCAGAGAAAGCAGTCACTATGTTGGCTTAAAATACATCCATACTTTATTATCTTAGCAAAGTTAGCTATGACAAGAATTCAATAAAACATTACTTTGTTCAAAATAGTAAAGAAAATGAAAAGCTCAAAGTGAACCATCTCTTGTTATAAACACATACTTGGTTCTTTTCAACATGTTCGAAAACCCAGTCCAAATCTGTGCTTGGAATTTCTTAAATCATAAATATCCACAATCAGCCTTTGATTTTTTTTCTGGATTTAGCATTTTACTAAATCTTACGATAAACATGAAGTTAAGCGAATGTAGTCACAAAATATTGACCACCACTGACAAGACTTCAGTGAATCTTAAAAAAAGCATCAAGAAAAACATGGCAATCTTTAGCATCTGATACATATACAATTGCTATGATGACATATTGTCTAACGACTACTGTGAACTGCTTTAGAACCCTCCGTATGAATTCTGTCCCATCTGACCCATACCTCCCCCGGAACCCATTCCTCCTCCCATGCCCCCTCCCATGCCCATTCCCATTCCGCCGCCAGAGGATCCCATCTGGCTGCTGCCACCGCCACCTCCGCCGAAGAAGCCACTCTGTCCTCCCATACCACCTCCTTGGTTACCTGTAAATGAAATCAAAACAGGACAATGGAAAGTTAAACATGGTTGTTGCAGTGAATCCAAGAGCTTCTTCACACAAAGATGTAGAATATTAGAGAAGGGAGTTGAAAGTGGCTTTGGAAACTTGCCTCTTGCATTCTGTAGTTCAGCCATTTTCTCCCAGAATATCCATTAACTAGAGGCAACAAAAATTTTAATTGTGGATTCCTAAATCATACAAGTATTTGAAACAAGTATTTGAAAACAAAAAGAGTCTGAGTACAAAAGATTTAAATATGCTGGCAGCCTTAAATACAAAATTCCTCAAACACTCAACGTAGTCCTTGAAGGCATACTGTTGAACCATTAGTGCCAGGAGTTTGGATGTGCCTGTCTTCAATGCTAATGACAGAACCAATTTTTTTATACAGAGCTTGGATGACAAGTGCATTCTTTGTCAATAACATCTCCTTTTTGTTTTGAAGACTATGCATGAACGACAAAACGCTAGCTTGAACGACAACAACCACCAACAAGACACAAGACATTTATAGCCTGTACTGACACGACTTAACAGACAACGACGACACCTCCTGAGACACTCACCTTGAAAACCACCACCCTGACCACCATATCCACCACCTCCAAAATTGCTGCCGGAGCCACCTCCGGAACCACCCATACCACCACCGCCACCAATGTTACCTCCCATACCAGTATTCATCATTCCACCATCTTGATTCCCAAATCCTGACTGGCTACCTTGGCCAAACCCTGACTGACCTATAAAGAACCAGAAGGGAGAAAACATTGGCATCGTTTGTAACTTGTCGCAATGTTTATCACCTTTCTGTCTCGCTGTCATCTCTAAACCTCACAAAGACAAACAATTTTAGAGTTCTATTTCTTCTTTCACATAAATCACGAGGTTAAGCCTACAGCAAAATAATTTGAATCTTTCGCGCCACAACACTGAACATATCTAAATATTCCTGGTGCATAAAGATGATAGACCCTTTTTCATTTGCACTACTTGATGATGTAATTGGAATGTTTCATTTGCCTAGACAATTTTCACAAATGTGTACGGACCGATGGAGGTAACATTGGGGTCAAAGGTCGGTGTTATGTTAAAATTACAGGCTCAAACCAACTAAGTCAGAAATTAACTATCTTATTCAAACTGTGAATATCCTTGTCACTCTTGTGCACTTAGTTGACTGGAACCTGAGGCTTTGACATAACACCATAGAAGTGGGAAGAGTCAAACTCACCTCCCATGCCCATACCACCACCTTGCCCGCTGCCAAACCCTCCTCCACCACCACCACCGGATGAGGAGCCTTGTGAGGAGTTGAGGAACAGCTCAATGTAGCGATGTGACATGTTAGCTTTGTCTTTTGACATGGCAGCCACAGCATCATCGTGAGTTGCAAATTCCACGTCTGCTTCTCCTGATGCTCTTCCGTTGGGTTCATACTGGATGTGGACTTTCACTGGAACAATGGGCTGGAAGAACTAGAATTGACAGAAACCAGAGTCAATCAGCACAACATCAAACACAAATAATAGCACAGAGTAAGTGATATTTTAATACAGAGAATCACTTATGTCAGTCACCTTTGAATGACATTCTCTTGACTATTCGATAGTTACACTGATTTAATATTCAGTCATAAGAGTAGCTGACAATCTGATCATACTCTACAAACTGGTCAAAATGGACCAAACATCACCATATGCCTTTAATAGGTTTGTAGTTGGTAGTAAAGTACTACCGTAGTTAAATTCTTGATATGGTCAGTTAGAAACTGATGAAATCAGGTTATGATACTGCAGTGTCTACATTGAATATATGGTAAGCAATTTAGATCCATCCACACACTTTATTTAAACATCTTTGGGAGAAACAAGTCATCAGAAAAGATGGACGAATCAAAAATCTCTGAAAAACTAAAACCCACAAACCTGGTATGTTGCCTTACAATCTGTTTTGAGCCCAATACCTACCTGTCTGATGTCCTGTTCTGTGGCTCTGAACGGCAATCCTCTCATGTGCACAACGTGTCCAGTGGTGCCAACATAGCCACCGCCTTTCCCACGATCACTGCCAGGTCCTGAATAAGAACCACGTCCTGTTACAGCACATACAGAATACCAATCCAATCAAATGATTGAATTCTCATCACCTATTCTACAAACCTTCATCAACAGCTCTTAACCCTTTCACCACCATGGTTTGGCCCAAAGCCATTGTTATCAACGGCAATTGTGGACCTGGTAACAGGGAATTAGGGGCGAACAGGTTAAGTTTCCACAGCACATGAGATACATGGCACAAGAGAAGATTAGTGGACATGGAACTTTGGATATGAATTAAAAGAGGCTTCCTTGGGTAACATCTAGCTATTCACTCAGTCTGTTTCCCCTTGAGCCTGCAGCTCCCTATGTTATTTGTGTTTAATGGGAATAAATGCATCCACTAATCTTCACTCTTGCTTGATGCATCATGCGGCATTACTGGACATGAGCAATGAAAACAAAATCAGTAACATGTCTGTTCTTTTACGATGCTCCCTATTCCTAACTAACTAAAGTATTTTCCTGCACAATTTGACTTTTAACTTTAGTATTGCTAGCCCAATCTCTTATTCAAACACAGAATTTTGTCATCCAGCACGTACGTGTCTATCCTTACCTCTACCTCCGCGCGGTCCACCACCAAATGCCCCTCTTCCTCTTCTCACATTTCCCATGCCTCCAACTTGCCCATAACCACCACCTCCACCGCCGGTATTCTGAGGGCCACTGTAGAAGTCGTCATCATAGCCATCATAGTCGTCATCATAACCACCACCATAACCTGAAAAAAATACACACCATATTTTCAATTTTTCGGACAGATTTTGAAAATTTTGCATGGCAAAATGATGCGCAGATAATAATTAGACAGCTTCCATGGTAAATCAGATGATAGGGCAGCTCTTGGCATAATAACAAATGGGAAACATCCTCTTCATCAAACCAAGAGATCCTTCTGAGTTTACACCGAAATTTACTGCCAGTGTGACATGCACTAATGGATCATGTGGGCATGAATGAAATGTTCATACAATACTTGAAACTTGATACTTGTGACATAGTTCAGAAACCTGTAATGAATGAAAGGTCCCACGCAAAATGAAATTCCTTATTTTTAGGTAGCACTGATCTGTTCAGATTCTGCAAAGGACAAGAGTAAAGTTGAAGACATATAATTCACCATACTTGCTCAAAAGGGATCACCTACCACCATATCCACCTCTGTTGTACCTCCTGTCGTAACCTGAACCACCACCTCGGCCATATGCACGTGGACCTCCGCCACCGCCGCCACCACCACCTCCGCCACCGCCACTTCCAAACCTGTCGTACGGACCAGGTCGGCTGTTCATCAGTGGACGAGGTTTGAGACCCATTGCTGCACGAACTTCTTCTTTGCTACTTTTGAAAATTTCTATGTACCTGTTGATTTAAAAGGTGACATTAAATGAAGGGACTTTTGGTTTTAGCCTCACTAAATCCACCAAATGAAAAAAAATCAATACTATCCCAATTATGCGTCTCCCAATGACTGAACAAAAATAAAATATAAAATTGCCAAATCTTGCGAGAATTTTAAGATGGAAAGCCACTAGTTGGTCAAGCAAAAACACAATGTCTTAACAAAGTTTGGTGGATATAGTATTGGGGACTCTAGATCTACAACCAACATGCACAAAGTAAACAAAACAAAAATGTTAGCCAAGAAATAAAAATAGAAGCAAAATAACCTTGTAAATCAGTGATTGAATGTTAGTACGACTGTGCGTCAATTGGATAGATGGATTTTACATTTTGAACGTTCAAACACCTTTTTTGCAAGATAGAACACAGTATACATCATGTACAAATGTTGAAACTTGGTGCAATATTTTTCGGTCTCAAATTGTCTGGAAAAGGCCCACTTCCTTTTGGGATACTCATATTAATACATATAAAGAGTTTTGAATGAAAACAATTTAAATGCTATATTCAATACTGCCACGTACATGCTTAAAATTTGAGAGAGTATTTGCATAAGAAATATAGCTGAATGTTTATCAGAGCTCAAAGAAACTGAACCTTTCCCACACAAAGCAATTTTCAATGATTACTTGAAAAACATAGATTAGCAAGAAAGGTCCCACAGTTGGGTGGATATATAATGTAAAGGAAGTACCACTGAGGTTACCACTTTTCCCACCTGTGCCCTATCATTTCCTTGTGTTTCCCTAATGCCTTCTCTGCAATGTCCTTTGTTGAAAATTGGACATAGGCCTCCCCCGTACTCCGCCCATGGTAGTCTGTAGGTAGTGTAATCCCGTTGGCCACTATCTCCAACCCTTAGATGTAACCAACCCAGAAGAATGCATATTGTCAATCAACATTTCATATTGCTGTCCATGTAACAGCAACAGTTAAGGTAAGGTAAAGTGTGCCTCTGCCAGTTCATGTTAGAAACTCATTCAAAAACCGCAAAAATTCAGTTGATATTTTGAAAATACACATTTTTCTTCACAAATAATCCACAGGCTTGTAGCGTATTCTTGATGTAAGACATGATACACAGAACCACTTATAACGAATCTTGAAATGTCATAACGGGAGTGAAATATTAATTTTTTTTACCGTAAAGACAAAGGATATCGTATTCAGAGGCACATAATACCTTATAAACACAATAACAGAGTTGAATGCTGCCTAAGGCAGGATGGGTATGAATGCATATTACATACTGAGTTGTGGTAGTGGGCCAACAGAGAATTTTAAAAGTTAAATATACAATGGCAAGGTTCAACACATTTCATACAGGCGTGTTTAACATCAAGCATAAATGCATGGTACAGTCTTTTATGATGAATGATATGGTGAAAAGTGCTGTGATATAATCCTGGTTTTTCTGTGCATGTTTATTGCCTAGGTGATGATTTAAATTTTACTGCATGATTGACTTCTTTTCATCGTGTCAGATCTGAAATACCACTTTTCAAAGGATCTAAATTCAGTGCGTATTCTACACAACTACTCAAACTAAATACGAAATGTGTACTCTGAGGTGACATCTTACATCACAGAGGAGTATATATTACATGATTGGCTGAAGGCCTTGGAACAGAACTGCTGGGTAAAGAAGACTCCACATTCTCATTGGTTTTAGTAATACTTGTTAGCCAAAGATACGTTGTTCTGATGTCAATGATCTAAATAACATTTCACAATTGAATGCACCTTTCCATCATCATTGTGCTGCCTCTTATGGATGCAATTTACACTGAACACAGCAGTGATCCCGCAAAGGACCGCAATGTAGATGTGATATTGTTTCATGTGAGAGAAATCTACAGATTATGTGCAAATGGCTCAGCATGATGGTGACACATAAAACTTACAAGGGTGATGTCCAGCAGTCACACAAAATAGTTAATTCTAACTGTATCACAATATAGCAATTAATCATATGCAATACGACTGGTAAGGCAATTACTAGTCAGTGAGTATACATGAAACAATAACACAGCCCACTACCATAACTTTCAAATAAAAGTCATCCTGATTGTCCTTGCTTCACTGAAAATGGTAAAAACAAGTTGATTGTTCAATTAATCACACTATTCAAATAGGTTTTAAAAAATATATTTCCCCATTAATAGTGAAAATATCAGTCTTGTTTCTCATTGGTTTCTTTTTTATGTAGTAGCATGACACTTAAAAAATGTTAAATTTGAGATCGCTTTTGAAAACAAAAAAATAAAAAATATAACAATAGTGAGCATGCAACAAATGTAAACATCAAAAGACAATATCAGTGTCAACTCAACTTTGCATTAAATTATTTGTAAAACCACCCATCTGAGAAATTCTTCACAAGAGTAACCTACCACTGAAAAATTGTGCTATCTCTTCTTTGGAACAACCAAACGGTAGCCCCCTCAGCCTGCAGCATCCATCATTATCTTGAACTGCATTTGGCCCACTTCTCTTGATAACATATTCCATTTCTGTCTTTTTTGAGCGGAACACTGCAATTGCACAAAAGTGATACTTGTGAGGTTTTTATAGCTACATCACATTTCTCCATTGGTAAATTCTGTTTTACACGCATATTATACTGTATAAATCACTGCCTGAAGGCCTCATACTGAAGTGAAATTCCTGGACAAAGTTCCAAATATCAAACAATTTATTAATTCCTTCACCTCTGACTATTAGCCAAGTGAAATGATATGGTGAATCTATCTGCACCACAACATAACAGGTCAGAGCCATCACACTAATTATGTATGCATATTTAAAAACTTCAAGAATTTCTGTCATCTGGCTTCCATAACAATGCAGAGCAAACTTCTCAAAAACTATGTGTGTCAATCCTAGAATTTCAAATTCCACAACAGACAGAGAAAGACATCAAGCAACAAGTGTTGGAGTTAGTTAGGCACTTACCTTCCACATATCGGTGTCCCATGTGATCATTATGCCTTTCTAATGCCAAGTTAACATCTTCTGGACTATCTAACTCAATAAAACATTCTCCACTGGGTCTACCCTCTCTTGTGTATGTGAACTTGATTCCATCCATCCCACCAACTATATTACAACCTACCAGAAAAAGATGATATGCAGCAGTCAGCCTACATAATTTCTAATTGAAAAGCTGACTGGAGTATTTTCGAACAGCTTCCAGTCACCTCGACCCTGTTTAAATCCCTATACCCTAGTCACGTTGACCCCCTCATACCTTTCCTTTGGTATTATGGAGACAAAACTTAATTTATATTTATCTCGAAAGCGTGTCACAAGTTTTTTTTTTATGCTCATAGCACTATAAAGGACCTCAGCGGAAGCTTGCAATGTAGGGAATGCACCAAGTGCTAAAGACCTCCATGGCAAAGCATTGCATTGCACTGCACTGTTGTACAAAACCAATCATTGCCAAATACCCATTGGCACCAGGCCATTGTGCCTGCATTTTGTGTATCAAAACTGAAACATCATTTGAAGCAACCAGATTTTCTCACAGAAGCACCATCTGCTACTCTCCAAGGCAAGTTGCATTACATGTAAAGTGTAACAAGATCAAAGTTAGTAGTCTCTTCAGGGTTGAGGAGACCACAACCAGAGATAAAAGGGAGTAAATTACTGGGTCGAAACTGACACTGCTCCTAAAAGGAATGCCAACTGTCAGAGAAGGAATAGCTCTCACAAACTGATTTCCCTTAAATGCGAATTTTCACAAGAGAATGGTGAAAGCAATAAATTGAGGACAAATTTTAAAGTTGGCATTGTTGTAATGGGGAAGCCATTGATGATTGAGAGCCCAAAAATCGGTGGTCTAACGGTCTTAACAACATATGAACATCCACACTGCCAAAGTTGCATCATGACTGTACATAATATAATCTTTACCTACAGATATTGATCTTCTTAAATACTTTATGAAGCGACAAGCAATAGCGTCTGAGAACTAATCGTTTCATATACCCCCCCCCCCCTTTTTTTTTACGATCGATAAGAACCAAACTACGGTCAGATGACATTCGTAAATAGCAGCCACCTTAGATGATGAACACAGCTGCTATTCTAACTCTGCTAAATAAAAGGTAAGATGAAATAGATACAGCTGCCAAAACGATCATTACCTTTGAAAAATGCAGACACTTCCTTTGCAGTGGCGGACCACGGCAAACCACGTGCCCTCACAACATTGCCGTCGTTTTCTTCCGCCATTTTGAATGTTTGATTAGGTTGATATGGTGGTACGGGCGGGAAATCTTGCTTCGAAAATTTCGAGCGTGAAAGGCACAGGAATCGCTGAAATTGAATGTTAAATGTTTCATAAGTCAAAATTACCTTGTTCTTTGTGTGTACAAGGCTATGGTTTGGGAAAAAAACCCATTAAATTACATTTCCTTACAGTGACCCACTTTTCACATGTGCCCAAACGCCTAGTATGGCTATGCATCGTTTTTCATGTGTATACAATTTGCATATCGCACGTTTGCAGAGCTCGAGTGACATGTTTGGGGCAGCATGTTTGACAGACGCACTATCGACCAGTACATGCACAAGATTAAATTCAACATCTTCAGAGTACCGATGCAGCAAACAGACATTACGATACCTACTTTGTTATCCCGCGAAAACTGTTCACTGTCGGTGGATTTTCTGTACCCGACCAAAAGCTGGTGAACTGACCTCGGTCGACTGACACTGCCCAACGGTTTCGAACAAAGCGAAGCGACTCCGATGTGTCTGTTCCTGAATAATGACCGGGCTGACATCAAAATACTGGAAATCCCGGCACTGTGAAGATAAGAGGATAGAACTTATTCAAAATCTGCAAAGGCTGACTGGGAATTTTGAAAGATAACGTGCCAGAATAGAAGCAATTTACGACAGCATCACAGCTCATTACCTTTCCCCTCGTGTGCATGCACTGATAGACGCCCGAATGTACACGAAGCTGACCGAACCAAGCCGATTATAACCGAGCGTGTCCGCTCCGTGACCCTTGACTTTTTCTGGGAGTCGTGAGGGTTTGTTTACACTCGCCTGCAATCGGCGGTTTCTGTACCATGGACGTATTTTACGTCCATATCTATACCAACTACCATGTAAAAATATATACATTAGAACAGGACTTTCTCTGCAATCCAAAATTTGTTTGGCAATCCAAGAAAGATGATTACTGCACCGATTGAATTCAGCGCCAACACGATCGTGTGTTAGCAGTGCATGTGCAGTTCGAAATGGAAGTCTCGGATCCACGCATCCATGATCCAGCGCATCAAATCACAAACCAGGTATAACCGATAGCGATGTTTTCGAGAAAGATTCTCGCATCAACAACAGTTTGTGTACTATTTTCATTATAGCCATCCATGAGAGTTCAAGTTGATAATGTTATAAGTCGTCAACAAAAATCCAAAAACCTGAGTCTTTCGACAGCATCACTATGATCATCAGTTCAGTGACATATCATTTGTTATCAAGATTAGTACTTTCAATACTTTCAATACTTTATTGCTCAACAACACACTCAAGGAGAGTGGTATGGCAAAAATTACAAAACTCAGCAAACACTGGATGAATCTGCTGCTGGGGGAGGAACTAAAGTACAAGAAATAAATTTGGCAAGAGGTAGTTTATCTTTGTGAGTAAAGATATACATGAACTTTTCTCTGTCATTCAAATCAAGAAAGCCTGGATTATACAAACTTGTGGATGAAAATAGACCATCTCGATACGTTCTGTATTTTGGACATTCTATAACAAAGTGAAATTCATCCTCAACTAAAGACTTATAAAACTTGCAGAATCTTTCATTTGCAGGAACTTTTGGAATTGACCTACCCAGTTCTATTTGTAGGTTAATTGTGATCCAAAATTCTTAGTTTTGTCAGCCACCTCCTATAGGTAAAAGATCTTATATCTAGCAAGTAACTTTCAAATTCAAATTTTGTCTTAAAAAGTCTGTAAGTTCGGAGCATTCCACACTTCCTTGTATCATTATGAATGTTTCTCAGCCATGTTTGTTCATAAGTTTCACATAAACTATCATATAACTGTGGAATTAATATTGCAAACACAAGACCATATATCGCTCCCACTGTGAGAGTTCAATATGCTTTGTATATAATTATACCAATCTGAATTCAACCTGGATGTATAAGCAGATCTCAATAAGATGTCATCTGATAAAACCAATCGATGCCAGTATTTGAGCATGTGTTTTATCACCATAAAGTGAATTGGATATCTTCCCAGCTCTCCAACAACACCATCAGACGGTGCATGTTTAGAGACCCCTAGGATAAATCTATAATAAGATATACTAACATCATTGAGAAAGTTACACTTGTGAACCATAGGGTGAACCATAGGGTTTTCATTCCTCTCATTTTAATCAGATCAGTCATTTACTGATGACATGATTCTCTTGTTATCAACTTAAAGTTACTTGTAAACTTTACCTTACCGCAGTCCCCAGAGTGTGTTGTCAATCTATATATCAAAAGTGAGTGATTGATTTATTGTAACTATACCCATCTTCATCGTCATCATCATCATCACTGCCAAAGCCAAATAAGTTTGGTGACTGCTGTCCCTAACAATGAGCCTTAAACCAAGCTTACAAAGAAAGTCAAATCATCACTGACTGTACACACACAAGCTCATGGCCTTTATCAAAACCATATCTATGGAATATGCTTCATCATATATATGTGCCACTCAGCATTTCAGAGACCAGGAAATAATTGCCTATAATCAATCCCTCTCCAGGCACACATTAAAGCAGGTGTCTGGCAAGAAGTTGTGCATTTACTGGATAAACCTGCTGTGTTACATTTATGACGTGTAGTCAACATCAAAACAAAGGCAAGTGAATTTGCTGTGCAATGGTTGTTCATCGATTATAGTTTGCATCATGAAGGATACTTTTTTCAACATGATTGATACAGATCGCTGTATAGTTCTTGCTGGGTAACTGTCCAGGATCACTTTGCACTATGCATTGAAATCGTAATCTTAAATGTACCACAGACCACTGTTTACATAGCAGAAACATATATTTACTGACCATTATAATTGTGTTTAGTATGGTAACTTATTGTCTATGATTTGTTACTTCTATAATTTTAAATCATGTAATACAATTATAATTGATTCAGTTCACCAGGACAGGGGTCATATTAAACCTGCAGTTTTGTGTGGAAAAAATCCAGTAATATTTATTGAATTCATGAAGACAAATTAATAAGATTACAAATTTATCATAATAATATTTTTATGATAAATTAAACATGTTGACATAACTTTGATATTTCAACAATTTCTGAGTTATGATGATGCAAAGAGGTTGAGAAATGGATGGCTATTATTAATCATATTACAACAACCAGCTGATTTACATTTCACAATTTATAATCCCTGCAAAGCTTGCAATGTTGAAAGGAGAGACAAGCAACTGTAAACAACAACTATGAGGTGTATGGAGCCCTCATTGTTCACTTTGGTCATTTATCCCTCAGGAACAACCCTTGCAAAGAATGGTCAAGTCCACCACTGTACTTGTATTTGATGCATTGTTTCGTCATTCTGTGGAGCAGCCCTTGCAAAGAATGGTACAGTCCACTGCTGTACTTGCGTGTGATGCACTGTCTGTCGTCATTGGGTTTCTGTCCACACCTTTATTGAGGACACAGATGTTACAAGCCCTGTGTAATCCCAGAGTAAATATCATGTACAGAAATTTTACCAGTAGAAAATGAAGGTAAGTTTCCCTTTTTTAAATCACTGATATTATCCATTCGGAACCACTTTCTGTGAATGTGACGACATTTTAGTGTATACATCTGTACTTTATCCACTTTACATATACTTAGAGTGGGAAAGTGTGATAAACCATAAATATTGAAAATTGAGATTTGGATATCATGTGTAGTCATATTTTATTGTTGCTGCATCTGATATGTAGTTCCTTCAAAGTATACTCAGTATGGCATTCCATTGTCTTTGCAAATCACAATGCTGTAAAAGAAGAGTTGAACAATGACTCACTTTCGCCAGGATGAGTATATTTCTTTGACAGAGTTATAAAATATGTGAACATTCAAAAAAATTTGACACAATTTTGTTCAAATTTGAAAGTGTACAATTAAAAGTGTGAGAACAAGTGTTCAACAAACTGTAAATTGGACAACATGACTATGGAAATGCATAAGTATTTTTGGACATGAAACTACCGGCATGTATAAAAAAGAAACCACATTAATTAACATTTTGGCTGTGTATGTAGTTCCCAAAGTACTGTCACAATGAAAAAATAAAATGTTTACCATTAAAATCAAGACTGATTATACTTTATGAAAATTATTTTTGCTCAGCTAATATTATGAATTTGAAGGAGCTTAGAAAGGAACAAGAGACTTTAACATACTGGTACTGTCACTTGTATTGTGAGAATACAATAAAAAATATGAAGAATGGTCAAATTACAATGAGGATTTACATAAGTTCAGTCACAAAGAAATTTTCACTTCACCCTTCCATGAACAACTTTCCTTTTCTGACTGCCATCAAAGACTTCATTTTGTCCTTTACCAATGAGACTTTACAAATGGGTAGAATATAACATGTAGAATCAACCAAAATCATTCGTGTAGACACAGAATTAATATCGTTGTTTATGATCATAAGAGATCAAATGTAGAGATTCTGAGGTTTGCTTCTAAATTACTAACATTTGTCATTTCTCTGAGTAGTGTACATATTACAAGCATGAAGAATGCAACAGTTTTTGTTTGAATCTCATGTCACATAAACAGTTACAGATAAAAGGATAAACCTTGTAATAGTTGCTAGCTTTCTCAGCCATTCCCCATGAGTGTTGCCGTTTGAAAGCAAAGGAAAATTAATGAGATTAAAGGCGTTGGACCATATTAAGATCTTTTTTGAGGGATGATGGACAACAATGGAAAAAGAGGTTTTCAGCCGTACTGCTAGAAAAAAATTTACAGCAGTGGATAGTGGAAGAAGATGTGAGGCCAGGGATATTAAAAAGTTTGCTTGCTGTGAAGAATGTAAATGTGAGATCCTGGAACATGAATACAAGTTTCATATCCTCATTTTGACCATCCCTCCCCAAAATCTAATGGTTTGTCCCTAAGGTTAGAATACTTCTTGATGCAAAACAGGTATTCATCATTGTCATTACTATCACCATTACCATCATCATCATCATCATCATCATTATCATTTCCATCATCTTCATCATCATCTCTTGGCAATAATATTTATTCATAACATGTATTTCAGAGGATATCACACCGACCAAACATCCATGTGTGGTGTTTGAAAGCTATGTCATTTCCATGGAAATAAGATTGAGACACAGGAGGGAAATATTATCTCTCTCCCTGCTTCATGTTGCCTAGCAACAATCATCACTTTTCTCCCAGCAAGACTTTGACATCCTGCTGTTCTTTGATACAAGATGGTGTGTTTGTGTATTTTTAATCAGGAAACTAATTAAAAATTGTAAGATTGTAATATTATCACTTGTGTATGCAAAGCACTCATGATAATGTTATTCAAAATTGTTGAATTTTCCATCCTAGGTACTTCATGCTCGACTCAGACTCTTGTACACACTGTCATCAGAAAATTAATTTCGCTGCTTTTAACCCCTTCACCACAATTTATTTCAATATTTCTAACCCCTTCACCACCATGGTTTGGCCCAAACCCATTGTTATCAATGGTGAGCGTGGACCTGTTTACTTGGAATGGGGTGAACAGGTTAAGACTTTGAGCACCAAAGTCAATTTTTGTCACCTTTATAAAATGTAACCCCAGTCAAATTTTTTCACATTTTTGCCAAAATTTTGAAAAAAAACTGTAGCCAATGAAATGTGATGTCCGTTTGGTCCAAAATTATCAAAATGATTACAAAAAATTCATAAAAACTGGTAAAATGTGGAATGTTACAGCGCTCAAAGGGTTAGTATGAGTCTTTTGCTTGTTTTTTCAAAAATGTAGGGCCAATTAGGAACCACTACTTATCCAATGTATTGCCTCTCTGTTCTGTTGTCCTTGACGAAAATTTTCAGTTTTTGTCGGCAGACAAAATTAAGTAAAGAGAAGTTGTCTGACCTCTTACCTTGAAACCAACTAAAGTAATTTAAGCCCTGTTTCAAAGCTGTTTATTATGATGTATAATTGTAATTTCTGACCACAAGCTACCAGTAATCCAGTGGGAACAGACTGACAAAATTCTGATAAATTCAAGTGTGTGTGTACATTTTGAGGTGATGTCTCTGGAGAGTAGGTGTCAATATCATCTCATTCATCAGCACTTAAGGATGCTCATGCTGAATTTCACATTCACATGAAAACAAGTTTGATGCGGAAATTCCTTGTTGCACCTGCGCATAGCATTTGTTGTTGTTGTAACTGGGCAGGTTTTCATTTGTGACTGGTAAATAATGTGACTGGTGTTTAATTGTCTTGCTGCATTCTCCTATAATTTAATGAACTTACTAATTGCGTATGTCAGTCTTGCACGGAATTGTACAGTAGCTCCATACTGACAGTGATGATACCCTTCATGTTGATTGCAAACCACGATCAATATTTTCAAAACAAGAAATTATATATTTCCATGACTAGAGATCAAATGATTTTAATGATTTGTGAGATACAAATCATTCACACATATTTTAAATGACCTAATCCTTGTTTTAAATCAAACAGACAATATGACATGTATCGTGTATATAATATTTAGAGAGTATGATGAAATATTTATGTTTTCTGTTTTGCTATAACACCAGTGAAATGAATGACTTGCCATTTTGTTTTTCTATATCCATGATATTATTGATAGAGCGCCATTTTGTCCACTGATACATGATATTCATCATGTTTTCAGTTTAGTGATTGTTGCTCCTCATGTCACAAGTATTCCCATGTCCAAAACTTTCCCTTTTCATATCATGGAACTGCTCGTTGTGACTAATCAGAAGGCATTTAGATTGTTTTTATTACTTTCATAGTGTATAAAAACCAGAGCCATTAATGATAATAAGTGTCAATGCTCCTCATTTAGGAGCAATAAATCTTAAATATAAATTTCAGATAATAGAAAAATATCTTGACAGATATGTTTGAAATTGAATTCATAAAACAAGATGTAAAATTAAAATTTGCCTTGGTGTCTAATTTTGTAGACGATGAATTGCTTTCAGACGCTTTGCTGTATCCCCTTTTAATTGCATTAAAAAGATTAATCTTGATGGAAGGGGTCCAGAAATTTCAAAATTTCATCATTTCCTTCAGTGTGAAATAATGTTTGACTCATAAACCAACTAATGCAGTATTCAACAATATATTTTAACGTCAGTAAATTCTCATCCTGAGTAAAAACACTCAAATTCTAGGTTCTTTATATGATTACGACAATACTAAATCTCAAAAGTGCTCATTTCAATTCCGAAATTGTATTGAGGCTCGCATCTATCAATCAGATGGACCACTTGTAACAAAGAATGACGTGTTTCGGAAACAACTGGAAATGTTATTCAAAACAGCAACCATATGTTGCAAGTGCCAGAGGTGCTACCTAACTCAACTGATCTATGCTTTGATATAGCAATTGGATTTGTCATCAATTTAAAAGATAAGATCATAGGTAATACAGCCAGATAAAGAAGTCAGAGATTAGATCAGAAGATTAAGTTTTATTTACTTAATATATATTTATTTATTTATATATTTATTTATATATTTACATGTAAATTTATTTATTGAATGAAAATATTTATTCAATTTTAATATGTTATACAACTTTTTTGTTTGATAAAATTGTTCACATTTCACAATATGAGAAGGATAAGTATTCATTCATATCATTTCAAAACTTTACACCTTTGTGTTTATTTACAAAATATTTATTTATAATGCTGGTTCTTGTGTGAGATTTCATGTTTCATAGCAGTGCTTGCAGAAGTATTTATTCATATCATTCAAGAGGATTGATTGATTTGTTTATCTATCAAGAAATATTTTTATTTTCGTGTTTGTGTATTTAATTATTTATTTATTTGGAAGAAGATTTTCAAGTGTTTGTCAGAGTCATAACGAGGTTGCTTTTAGTAGTTTTACAACATCTAGAGAAATTCCAATGCATTTCTGTCAATTAATAATCTAACTGGAGTTAATTGATTGAGTCAAGTATTGTCTGTGCATTGTTTAATCAGATTTTACAAAGTGTGTCATCTGTACAAGAGCAGTTGTTTGCCACCATACTTGCTGTAATTCTTAATTCACGTTGGTGCCTTATTCCCGTTGTGATCTGCAAACAGAAATTGACCTGCATTTGTGATCTGCCATTAACTCTGAAATCGAGCACTGGGGTAATAAACATGTCGTCAGGATAGTTGTGCGTGTCATTTCATTTCATGTTAACGTTCATCTTCAATCACTGTGCACATTACATCATGTGTCGTGTAATGGTATGTTAGTACACGCAATATTAGATATCCAAGGTAATTGGTGTATTTTCAAATACCAAACATAATCTCCCATTTTGCTCTTATAAAAGCATTTTCAGTGAAGAATTGTAAGTAAAAAAACCTGGTGCATTTTTATTTTATAGAATATTGTTTATTTGCTTTTAAGCATGGGGTGATATGACATGGCTCCCATATTCCATATCTTTAACAGACATTTTAATGCAAAATTGCTAACAAAAATTATATGATGTTTGATGTTGTCTTTATGTACCATAGTGTAAACTAGTGCTAGGTGTGTCAAAACATCACAAACAGTCTAATGTATGTTTTTCCAAGATAAATGTCATCAAATCATCATATTTCTTTTATCTTGCATCGTTTGGAAAGGGAACCAGGCTTATCTGGATATGGAATTTACATTTCCATCTCTTGTATGTTCCACAAGGCGGTTTGAAGGTTGGAACTTGAGATTAATCTCTAAGAGAAAAGACGCTATCATTCACAATCCTATTTTTCCTTCGGTTTTGTGAAAATTTGCAGTAACCATAGCAACGGTCAATTATTGAAAAGACAGTATCAGTTGCTGACTAGAGAAATGGCCCATCATGCAATATATGCATTTATTCATGCATTAGGAAATGTAAAGTGTTCTTTGAGAGAAAATCATAGTTTGACAGTCTCTGGTGAAACCAGAATGGAACTGCCAAATTAACAGCTACAAAATGAAATACATCTTGAAAGTTTTGAATAATTTTTGATCATGTGGGAATACCATCATGTTTTATATGCATGGTATTATGTTTCCTCTGTAAATACAACAACCTTCTGTATTTTCACAATTTAAGCCTTTTTCTCTTTGACATACAGTGGTGCAGCACAAAGTAGCTCTTTGCTTTTAAATTAATGCTTCAATTTTATACAACTTTTGATGAAACAATATGA
The DNA here is from genome assembly GCA_001465055.1 of Ptychodera flava. Classification (NCBI taxonomy): domain Eukaryota; kingdom Metazoa; phylum Hemichordata; class Enteropneusta; family Ptychoderidae; genus Ptychodera; species Ptychodera flava. Next base: position 467,707 of record LD348827.1, on the reverse strand, counting down.
CAACAATTTTAAAACAAATATAGTGACAGACATGACAATATTAATAGTGTTTTGTACTTTCAATTAATTTTCCCCTCCAGGCAAAGACTTGAAAAATTGGACAAGTGATATCGATATGGACTTCACAGTGTTAACCTAGCTGTTCTCCCTTAATTCGCAGTAAACAGGTCCACAGTCACCCTTGATAATAATGGGTGTGGGCTAAACCATTCTGGTGACAGGTCATTGTAGCTATGCAAGGGTAACTTTTAAATTTATGTCTCAGAAAACTATGAACAGAGAAAAAGTCAAACTCAGATGTACTGTTTTCATATATTTTCACGCATTCAAACTAATTCTTCTGAACAAGTCAACTCACCATCGATACAAATGAATTAGGTCCAAACCATGGTGAAAAGTTAAAATAAATAATTTATGTCTCAGAAAACTATGAACAGAGAAAAAGTCCAACCCAGTTGTACTTTTTTCATATACATGTATTTTCATGCATTCAACCTAATTCCTGTAAACAGGTCAACTCACCATTGATAAAAATAAATTAGGTCCAAACCATGGTGAAAAGTTAAAATAATTCTCTCAAGGATTTTTACACACCACAAATGATTTGAACACAAACATACTTAGGCACTAACACTGATCATGTACAGAATAGAAAGAGGTCATTGTTAAAGAGTGATTACAGAAGAATATACTTGTAAATACAATCTCTTGTAAATCTACTTCATAAGGATAAGATGTTCACTGACTTTTGACAATGGGCAATATCTCTTCACTGTTTGAAAACAATGTCAAATCCAATGGGTGACATTGTCAAGGAAGCTACTACCATTCAAACCTAAAGAACAAAATGTTTTTGTTTTTTGCCTTGTGGCTTGTTTCAATACAGCAAAAACAGATCTCAAAATTCATGTACCCAATACAATTTTATTTTCAAATTTATTTTTGGAAAGCTCTTTGGATGGAGAACATTCGATAAAATAATACCAGTATGCTTTTCATGGATGTGATGGTTGTTAATTAGTTTTCAGTAATGACAATGTTTAATTGTCATGGACAGTACATCCAATTAGGGTTGACTCATCTCTCAAGGACTACGATATGTTGGCTGTACCATATCAAATCATCATATTTACTGGTTTGTTCATTTCACTCCTTCAACCATGATATAAATATCTTCTCCTATCATTATTTGGAAAAAATTTTACAAGTTTGATACACAGTGAAATGAAGGTGACAATGTAAAATTGTCATTTTGTAGAGTGGTTAAAGGGACAGTAATCAGAACTTTCGAAGGTTTGATTTTTGAAGTATTGTTAGTCCCCACGGACACCGTCCGGGGGGACTTATAGGTTTGGTCATGTCCGTGCGTGTGTGCGTGCGTCCGTGCGTGCGTCCGTCCGTGCGTCCGTCCGTTCACGCAGATATCTCAGAGATGCCTGGAGCGATTTCATTCAAACTTGGTACAAGGATTACTTCAT
>LD348827.1:440230-454208 GCA_001465055.1 Ptychodera flava | reverse complement strand
GATGACCCCATTTTATGTTATAAGCCAGGTGATATGAAATAGTCACGACTAGAAATTTCAGATGTCAATTTTTAGCACCCTGAGTGTCATTAAATATGAAATGGTGTGTTCAAATTGTCTAAGATACAAGGTGACGATAAAATGTAATAATGCAAATTAATACATTGTGGCATCACAAAGTAGTGAATTCTGGTATACAACGTACTGAGCTCATACGCTGGATGCAGATAAGCACAATTGAAATCTAATGTGATGAATGAAACTTATAAATTTTTTAACATTCTCCTATGTTTCTACAAGTGGGGATGGTATGCATATGTGTAATGTTCCTCTGCTGTGTTCTGTATTGGTTAAGGTAGAATGCGCCTCAGGGACAAATTTTCAGACTCTCAAAATTTACAATTTTTTTCTGATCTATCACTTGTTGGGATTCAGTTTAAAGCTCTTGGTGAAAGAAACTTTTTACCGGCTTAATTTTTTGAAGAATTTTATTTTTTTCTAAAAAGTTAACACAGGAATGGCGGCCATTTTGAATTTCAAATATTGGTAAATCTTTGATTATTTGTTTCTCTAGTACCAAAATTTGCACCGTGACACCCAATTTTTATTCTTGATTTTGAAAGAGAATGGTTGAAAGATCCTTGAGGAAAGTTTGAGCAAAAGTTCAAGTCTTTCACTTCCGAGGCGCATACTACCTTAAATGTGTGTTTATAGGGCCAGTGGTGACAGATTTCCAAAAACATAAGTTGAAAGGCTTTCAGTTTGGATCTTGAGTAAGCATTATGTCATTGATATTAGGAATGTTGTTCCTGATACATGCAATTAATATTTATCCGAGTTGAAGTGTATATTTGCCAGTTCTGTTGAGAAAAATGTTTGTGCAACTATGAACAAATGGATCACTGGAAAGCAGAATTGTAAAACGGAAATTTCAATGTTACTGTTTGCTAAAATTAGCAAATTGTCATTTTGCTGTCAGTGCTATTTTGAGAAGAACAGAGACTGTTGCCATTTCCAGGTAGTCCAACAGCCCTTTCAACCACCTATGTACAGGTCGTTCTGTTATAAAGTGAATTTCATTCGCATTTACCAACTCTTGCCAAAAGACATGTCATAGAATAGGTTTTCAGATCTTTTTAATTACGTTAATGTGGTATCTCATCGGAAATAAACCCCCGCCTGGAGCACATCCACAGCCCATTTTGAGAGAACATCCTGCTGGCTTTATTTGACCTTGGTCGAAATACAGCTGTCATTCCAAGAGATTGTAACAATTTTGTGAATAACTAACAATATGGCAAGTATATATTTAAACTTGATTAGACAGAAATTATTATGCAAGACTCATATTCTAATAAAGCATTGTTCACACAAAATTTAAAAACAATATTTTAGTTCAAACAATAATTTTATATCTTTATTTACATTTAAGGACTTTCTAGTGTTGGCACAATATGAATAAATCTAAACAAATGCTACTTTTTAGGCTTGAGGACAGAGGAGCAATATACCGTTTATATACCATCATATCATTTTTCTGAGTAAGTTGGAGTGGATGGTGAAAATGACTTAGGCGATTGCAAATGTTGATATGATAAAAATTTCAACTTAGTTAAATCAAAAGTACCAAAAACATACAGGTAATCCAAGCAAGCTCCATCAATACCAATATATAGATGTAGGAAAGTCACCTTCATCAGCTGATTCCACTGTTCTTTAACCACAGATTTTTTATATATTTTCCCCATGCTATGAAAATATCTAAGAATTTTCAGAAAAGGCTGGTTTTCAGCATCAGATCAGGGAAATATTATTAATTGGTTTTTTTTCAACTGCTGTTTTATTCATTGAGCGTGATGTTTAATACTTGAAATGTTTATCAGTTATCATCTGATTTCCCATAATCCCAGATTTACTGGTTCTTAGATCTTCAAAACTATCAGTGGATTTTGAAATTTGCTCCTCAAATAGCAATGCAATTAAATATTAATTCACACTTTTCAATTATGCAAAAGGTAACTATCTTTATTATGAGTTTTATCTTCACAGAATATTTTCCTTGAATCAATGTTTTATGGAGTCAAATATATAGTATCTATCCTTTTTGTTCACACACAATAAGTTTCCCTCTGTAAGGACTGGCAAAGTTCTCTTTCACCTTTTTGTTCTACAATTGGCATGATTTGTTATCTTTGCTGAGGGGATGAGAATCAAAGTGAAATATCAAGAAAGAGTTAAGCTGTACCCGATACATTTGTAGTGTGCATACGCAGTACCATATGTACAAAAACTGTGCATGCACATATTGTAGAGTAATATTAAGTTCCTCACCGCTTGCAAATTTCTTGAAATGTCAAAGCTATAATTATTGCCATTATATCTGAGCAGACAAATACTGTAATTTCTCTGCAATACAGAATCAAGATAAATGCCCTACCTCATCAGCAAATGTCCCAATTTACTTGCAAAAGAAATTTTTTGGGTCAAAATATGTATGTGTAGGAAATTGCGGCAAACTACATTCTCTAAAAGAGATTACAGAGATATTTGCCCAAGGAAAACGGAAATTGCAATAATTACGTTGTCATTGTTAAATCTTGCAGCATGGAACGTTATTATCTGGAGTTCTGATTTCTTTCATGAAATCTGATATGCAAAGATCTGATATGACATTTTTTATGTCAAAGCCATCTAAAATAATGTAAATTTTTCAACCGAGGATTTATCTTAAATGGGAGAGATGTCAGTGACCAATGTTGCTGAATTTTAAGCGTAAGTGAACGGATATAAAAACAATTATGAGCAATTATTGATTATTGTCCTTGAACAAGGCCTGATTAGATTAAATTGGACGATTTTATCTAACATGGGAATGCCATCAGCCACAATTTTCCCCATTTATCGATATGCAGCTCTCAGTATTTGTGTAAGTAAAGTAAATTCGAACTAGCTGCACTGTATCCAGCTCTTTACCAAAATCTACAATTGTCATGAATTGAACCGTGAATTTTCAAGGCTTTTTACATTTTACAGCAATTTGTCTTCAGACATGATAATATTTCTTTCACAATTGCTCACAAATGACTTAAAATATTTCAGCTTTGATCATCCTTCATGAATATCCAATATCAAAGTGAATATCCAATCAGTCATAAAGTGCAATACATTCCACTTTTTTCGATGATTTTGTCAACACACGGTATCAAACTAAAGGGGAATGTTAATTTGAGATGGAGCTACTTCAGCCTGAGTAAGCATATGTTTAGGAAAACAGCTCCTATTTTGTGTTTCCATCTTTTCACAATTGATTTTTCGAGTATCCATCAAAAAAGAGGATGAAAGTTCAAATAGAGCAACTAGAGGGAAATATAGCCTTCATATTATAATTATATTGTACTAACAGTTGGAAAATTTAATGTAATACACTTGTAATACAAGAATATCTGAGATCTTTACACACTAAGTAAGATTGGTTAAACTAAATATTGAATGCAGAAGTTTTATGATATAAACGGAAAATTTTGTCAAAACAGTGAATAATTTTCTAAAACATCTCTTGCCTATTTGTTGATTCATATCTGAACAGAAATGTCATATCATTTCTGGAACTGTTGTTTGCAGAGCTGATGTCACTGTTCATTCATTTAAAATACAAACATAAATTGGACTGCTACATGAAAGGAAATTGAATGCGTGTATAGCAATGTGACCATCTGGGCAGGATTAGATGGATGATAACAACAGTCACTTCATGTGAAGCTGTAGATTGAATGTATGTGTGTATAGCCTGGAAGTATTGGGTGATTGCAAAGTGGGCATAGAGCAGTCATACTTTACGTGTAGGTGTACTGCCTTAAAGCGTTGAGTGATTGCAAAGTGGATATGACCAGGCATTGTTTTCATATGAAAAGTTGTTTATTAACAAATCCTGGGTAAGACACGCATACACACTGACTTATGGATAGTTATTTCACCTCTGACCCTACTTCATCCCCTCTGTGTCTTCCATCAAATTGTTAGAGGTACGCTATTTGGATATTTATTGACTGGAATTCAAGCTAGGCATTGAGCTTGACTTGAAAATTTTTAAGATTTTGTGAATTTAAGTTTTCAGAAAATAGAACAGTAGTAGTCTCTCTATGCACAAAATCCTGTAAGATTTTTGCAGATGGTGTGAAATATTTCAAATCAATATTCTCCAAAATTCATGTTGAATTTACAGTCACCATAAAATGTGAAAATGTTGAGAGGATATTAATTGTTTGTGAGTAGCAAGTTCATTTTAATACTGACAAGCAATTTTTGTCAAGGACATTTTATTTTATAATGCATGATAACTTCCAGGTTCACTCATTCCCAATGTAATCATGATATACATAATCAATAGCAGAATTAATGAATCCTTATACTAATAGGGCCTACCATATATAAAGACAATTTAGGACACTTTCGTATTGATTACTACAACACAGTGGACACATTCCTCTAATGGGATTTAGAACAGTGATATGTGAACAGATGTTCAGCTTGTAGAATTAATATTTTGAAAAATTCTCCACACGAACAGGTTGATTTCTACTTTTAATTTGAAAGGGCAAATACTGCGCACTAAGGATTTCATTCAGACAGTACAAAATAAAAGGAAAATGCAGGATTTTTAGTTATAATTGATTTGGTTACAACTATGACTTCTATCCCCAAAAAATTTTGTTTTAAATGCAGGAGTAATATCCAATGCATAAAAAAGTGATAAATCTGACCATGGCATCAGATTCTACAAGTTCAAGTTTAGTTACATGTAATGACCTAGTGAAATTATGTTTTTCATTGTAAAAGTCACCTCACCAGTGAAAGACCAGTATATGATATCAGTGTGTCAAGTATGCCAACGCATCATTCGGATTGGATGAGAACTCTTACTAGTGATTGTAAACTAAATATGCCAGTGCTAAATCTAGGCCCCTCAACTAGCATTGAAGCCAACATCTACAATAGGAAAGATCGGTGTCAGAACTAATTCTCTAACTAAATGCATGGAGATATTAATTAAAAGAGTGCAATGTAGACATTTTGGTTTCAGAACTGCCATGGTGAAACATGTAGCCTGGACTTTGCCATACGGTATACAAGTGTTGCCACATTTTGTCGTCTGCTTCACTGCCAGTGTCACAGTCTAGTATGTGTGGTACATAAATTCCTTAACAATGCTCGACCCCTGGCACTGCATTGCTGTTTGATGGAAGTTACTCAATTTTAAATGCTGTTTTCTCTTTTTTAAGTGCTAAAATGACAAAGGAAAACCACTTGAAAACACTAGAGACACGTTGATACCGTATATCCTCGTCCACGCATAGACAGACATACCAGTATACTTGATTTGAGTTAAATTCACCCATTTAATTATCGCAGTATTAGCATATTGACGGTCACACAGCCCAGGTCAGAGCAGTGCTCAGAATGATTTACAAGTTACGTCAATACCTTATACACTGCACAACAACAACCAGAAATATACTAAACAGAGCAAAACTAAACTATGAACTATGTCAGAAATACAGAAAGTTTTCATCACAGATTGAAAGCTACAAAGTCAGAGTTATTCTACATAAAGTTACAGACTCAGCAATATTATTTGGATGTAAATCAAGCTACATGGAAGTCAAAGTGTGATAAACATGGCTCCGTATATGCCGCAATTAAAATACACTATTTCTGGCTATAGCTGACATGTGTGTCATTTGAATAATTGCAGAAACGCTGGTATGAAAGAGAGTTCTGCATTCTATGTACGAGTTATTTTTTGAAATTTTGTTCTATTCTTGTTTCGAACAGTTGCTGGTAAGTAACATGCAAAAACCACACAGGGGGAAAAACACAATCTGTGGGTAAAGTTGCAACTGTTCCCTGCTCTGTACTATGCCTTGTTTGCATATTGAATAAATTCACAAACAGTGATCAGCTATATTGAGATTTTAGTGTTTCATCAAATAAAACCAGTCATCTATTAGTTGTCAGATAATGCTATTCAAAACCTTTCACCATTTTTGAACAATTTGAAGTTACATCTGTGGAGCTAGCTGAACATGATAAAATGAAAGTGTTGTATATTAAAGAGATGGATACCGACTACAAATGAGCTGCTTATGATCCTTTGTATTGTAGCTGAGACAACACAGCTGTATTTTATATAGGGTAGACTGCACCTTTGGGACACATTTACGGACACATATTTTCACAATACTTTTCTGGTCCATTGCTTGTGTCTACTTATTTGAAGCCCATTATATGGAGTAAAGGAAATTATTTTCACTGCTATGTTTTTTGTGAAAATCACAAACTAAATTTTTCACATAGGATTTTACACAGGATAGATGCTGCTGCTATTGTGAAATTGAAATATTAGTTTAATTTTAGGAAACTTGTTTCTTTAATCTTAAACTTTGCTTTTTTGACTGCTAATTTTTATTCTTGTTGATGAAAGAGAATGGTGCAAAGTTTCCGTGAAGAAGTACATTAAGTTGAACTTTCTGTTCCAAATTACATGTTACCATAAAATCGTATATAACATATTGTGAGGCCTTAAATACGAGTGTTCTCTACAAATTCAACACTAGCTCAACAATGTTCTTTTCACTCAAGGGGGAATTTGTCAATCAAATTTAATAGTTTAGGGAAGAATCTGGGAAAGTTCAAGAAATTTCAAGGTTGTCATGAAAGATACAAAAATCTTGGGGGCAATTACCTCTGTCCCACCATTGAAATATTTAAATTATTACGATATCTTTGGGTGACAAGTGTAATTTTGAAACATCCTTGCCAGGTGGTAAAGCTGCAAGATTTTATTTTTTGTCTTTTCCTTTGATCATGGTGTTCAGTCCCCATTGGGAAATGCCCCTGTCATGTAAAAAATAAGATAGTATGAAAAATAAAATGTGTACCGATTAATGAATAAAAAAGCTATAAGGTTGATCACTCCTGCTCAACGATATATTTTTTAGACATTAATAGCAGAAAATCTTTTTTGGAAATTACAAATTTTTTCATCGGAAAATAAATGAAAAATTACAATAGTGACAAAATGCCAAATAGGTTGAATTTATTTCAATGAAATTTCCCAACAAGTATTGAATTTTCAAAACATTGTCTGGAATATTTACAATTGAGCAGCCTAAAGGAATCAATTTTGAGTCATTCTTTGCTAAATGCAAGAAAATGCACAGCACATCACCGTCACAGTTGATGAAACAAGTTTACAAGGCATTTGCAAACATGAACCGTCTTTGAAAACATGGAACATCTGACAAGTCAGTGCAGTAATTTTCACACTTTTCAACACTTATTCCTTTATTTAAAGTGTGAGTTGACTTTAATGCCAATAGACACAGCAAACCTTATCATCAACACTGTAGGCAATATATAATAAAGCAAGTGTTCACTGTGTTGCACTGTCTCCTTGTGTGTGAGTGATTCACCAATAATACTCTTGATTTGAAATATGAATACTCAATACTAAATGTAGTCTGCACATCACATCATCTTAAATTAGAAGTAACATCTGTACAGTACAGAACTTCAATTTCAGTGTCACTTTAAAACTAATTGTTAGGCATACATTGAAGTTTAAGATATTTGGAGTCAATTATGAATATTATACATTTCATGATTGGCTAGAGATTTAAAAAATATGACCTGCAGCTCAAAATATTTCTGCGTAGTTTATCTGTGCTAAAAACTGTGGAAACACTGAAATCCACTAATTTAAAAGATACTTTATGTAATGAAAGGTTTAATGCATTTTGCAAATTTCTAAAAGGTAAAACTTATCAAAATTTCACAAAATGTTGGGATTCACTTTGACCGGGAATACCTTTGTATAAGCTTAAAACATTAGATATTTACATAAAAGAATCTTTTATCATGATACATTGTCACCTTGATGTTGTTGTATCGGTACACCTCATGTTCACACACAGTTTAATCTTGGCCAAGACTTGACAGATTTTTTCTTACTATTCTGTTTTCAGAATATCCTGTTTTCAGAAAATCTAATCCCTCTGAGCTGCAGTCTCCTAATAAACTTGCATGGTGTAACTTTTCTCAAAAAAACCACAAGATTTTATTTTACACAGAGCGTGATATTTTTTCATGATCACAAAAACCTGAAGAAGTATTCTATGAAAATATACAACACTTATCTGTGTTATCTTATATCGTAAAGTAGTTTAAACCTTACTGAATATTTTATAATTCAATTTCTATCAAGATCATTCCTACTTCAAAAGCATTTTACGTACATCGTAACAACATCCAAAACTAGTTGAGAATTTGCTGAATATTTTATCATTAAACTCTTTCAATTTGTTTCTTTGCAAAAATGAAAACACCAAGTATATTATTTTCATTTTTATGGTTGTTGGCAACTCAAGTTCAATCGCTGAAATTTTTAAATTAGTTTTTTGTATAGGAAAGTGCACTGTTGCTCTTTAATCATTCATTGATGTCACAGTGGATGTAGGAATTGAAGCGACATACAAATCAATAATGCAAAGGATAATAATTCTCTGCACATTTAAGAACCATTGAGAGGGTTTTCAGCGTCACTGGAGGAATGAGCCCGCTATTAAATATTCATAAATGTATCAGCAGTGGGGTTTCATCAGTTTTGTAGCTATTATATAAACCAATAGCGGTTGGGGTTGATAATTTTCAACAGTGTTGTCTGACAAGCAGTGAATGTAACAGCTATTCATATTGGCTCGTGACACTCTCTGATGTACTATGAATATTTAATTCAGTTGAAGTCCACTTAGAACTCAATGCTGTGAAAACACTAGTCCCAACACCCTCAACATGTCACAGGTATAAAATCTGCTTCATACAGAACCAAATCTGACTTTTTTCTAAATAATGAGTAATATAACAATTATATATCGACTGATGTATATATAATTACTTATCCATATCAATAATTTACTAAAGTAGTAATTCTGAGATGGCTTCTTGTAATATTTACTTTATAAATTAGGTTACACTATACACAATTACATCCCATATGGGTTCTGTGTTCTTTTCATATTCTGAATCTCTTTCCCAAAATGGGATGGCTTTTAAGACTTAATGAATGATTTTGGAGAAAGTTAATTGAAATATCGGTGTTGACAATTCCTCAGATGATGATATAGTTAATGTACGCAAAATTTGACAGTCATGCTGTGATTATTGAAGCGTTGTAAATCCATGGACATGAACTTGGCTGATAGCAATCTGTATATTAAACCCTTTCACCCTACCCATTTCATGGTAAACCGGTCCAAATTTGCAATATGAAACAATAAGGTTGTACCACAATTTGTTGGTGAAAAGGTGAAATTTGGCTAATTTTAGTGGATGAGTGAGTGATACTGTATGTTTTAATGCTGTATAGTTGATGATAACCCTGTATAATGATAAGTTTTGTATCACAAGGGAGCCAGAAGTGACAGTCTGTCTCGTGTGTAATTTCTTATCGTGTGATTCATTAAGGAGGTGACAGGTTATCTTTGAACTTGACATCAACATTTGAAGACAAGACAGCAGTGAAGCTTACAGTCCAAATGGTCACACTTGATTGGAACAGTTGCTTTACAATGACCAGTGTCTCCATGAATAAGGACACAGTCTCAGTAGGGACTGTTTAGAGATCATATTTTGAAGACCCTCCAAGATCATTTTGTTTGAGAACAACAAGCTGATTTGATATCACTGAACTTAAGCTTAAAACAGCTCAGAAAAAATGTTAATTCATACGATAAATAAAGCCTCTGCAGTCTTTTATAATGTAATACCAGTATCCCAGGCATGGCAAATTATCTATTACTTTAAGGACTCTGTGAAGGTGCGTTATAGATAGTCTGTACCGTACATTAATTGCATCCGTAACCACAAGAGCAAAAGACGATAATATCACCTGCACTATATAGATGATACTTTTCCAAGGCTTATATGACTTTTGGAATGAATGCCATCTAAAGAAGGTGTAAAGTGACCCAACATCTGTGAAGTCACCCAACATCTATATAAAAGTAGCTGAACACAAAGCCTATCAGATCAGAAATGTTTCAACATTCAAGAAATTATTTTCTTTCTATATTAGTTACTCAACGAAGTTTAGACAATTTGTACCATGTATGAAGAATAATAATTACAGGAGAAAACATTAAAATTATATTATTTTCTTTTTTTAAATAAATCTGAATTTACATCTAAATCACAATTCAAGAAGTGGTGACCTGACAAATTGCTTATTGTTGAGGAAACAAGTTAAATATGTCAGCTGTGAAGAGAAATGTTTGTTAGTGAATTTCTTTATTCATTTAGAAAGTAAAATCATCCTGGTTTGAATGTCATGCAGTATGGAACTCGGGACTCCTTTTTTTTAAATATTTAAATATATCTGCCAAGTTTCAAAGGGTTTGTTTTTACCAATTCGTAGGGAAGAATAAATGAATATTCAGTTTCAAAAACTCTTTGTTATTCTCTCTAGATACGTGTGTATGAAACTTCACTGTGTGAGTTCACTGTGCGATTTGATCGTGCATACATTGTACTTAAACCAGCAAAAACCACACTTTCAAACATGCATCAGAGGAACACATCTCATTGCAAGTGTCTACGCATTAAGCAGTGCCATCTGTTGCAGCCATTATGCTCTTGTTGCCACGGTTTCTCTCTCACTTGCCCGGGTCCTGATTTAAAAGATTTTTCAGGCATTCTGATGATAGCCAAGTGCAAAATAAATGAGATATTATGCAGATTAAAGAAAAAGTAAAGTTGGAACTTCACTGTATCACATATGTGTAAGAATTGCAGTACTTTTCCAGGAGACTGAATAGAATAAGACATTTTCATTGGTCGTTTGTTCGAGGTATTTTCAACTGTATCAATAGCAGCCATCGCGATCATTAAGTTTTGCTTGTAAAGGACTCTGGGAAGGAGGGGAGGTCATGCAAAAAACTACCAATGAAAATATACCAGTATATGCAGCACAACGTTGCTGACATGCCCATTTACCATATATGGATTTATGCAAATCTGAAGTGACCACTACCTTCTGCCATATATGGAATTACCATAGACTCTAGCTCCTATGAATTTACACAAATACGAGGTGACTGATTAATGTTTGGATACAACTTCACATGTTATAGTCTGGTGCACTGTCTTTAATTCTACAGAAATCAGTTCCAAGACGTATGTGAAATATACAACATACCGGTACATAGAGTGCACACTCTATTGAACAGTAATTTTAAATTGTAATGTGTAATTTAATTTCTTTAACTCAACAATCTTGGAATTTTGATTCTCGGATTTATGCCAGCAGTATAATTGACTGTGCAAGCATTTTACAGCATATAAAATTTTTCTCTGATTCATTTATGTTTATTTGCAGCTAGTCTCCAGCTCATGTACTTTCATGTAAAGCAAATATTAACAATGTCACCATGTCTACAGTTTTGTAATTTTCTCCATGAAACATGTATTCACTAGAATCATTTGAAATTGATGAAATATCCTTAACTATCTGATTTTAAGCAACTTTGTCAATTGATGTCGTAGTTAACTAGACATGGCGTTACTCTTTCACAATTTCATTACTCATCAAAAATGCTATCATTCTATTTCGTCATGTTGCTGATTAATTGTACAATGGAGTATAAACTTTGTAACTTTAGAGGCCATTAGTAGATTCAAAATAAGATATGTTCCACTCGATGTACAAATGGACTTTGTGAGAAATTTCAAGTTTGTCGTAAACATATTTTCACTGCATATCAGACAGGACAAATGCAACAATCAGTTTTTGCTTCAATTTTTGAAACCTGATATTAAAGTAATGTATGTCCTTGTCCAAGGTGTTTCTTGATGAAATATTAATGTGCCTGGAAAGTTCCTTCAATGTTTAAGGTATTACTATTTCAGAATCCCAAAATTTGTATGATCTAACAAAAACGAAATTTAAATAACCTCTGTTGGTGAACAGGTTCCATTGTAATGAATAGTCATTCTTTTATTGCCAAAAGAACAGACAGAATGATGCTGAGAATTCCAGATACACTTCTCAAATCAGTAAATTTAAATTTTGAAGTGTATTTGTTTTTGTATTTACCGTACAGACCCAATTCATATATGCAAGACAGTAAAGAAGACATTGGCGTACTCAGTAATGGTAAATTGATTTTACTAAACATCACATGGTATGGCATCAACCTTATGTACCTGGTGCTCTGTGTTGTCGGTGAGTCATTTCTCATTGGAAATCCAACCAATGTAATCTCGTCTAACCCAGTTCATAAGTACAAGCGTTTTGCTCCACACATATGGATATAACAGTGTAGTGTTGATGGACGTTTCATTCACCATACACGGATGAGTATTTACAGAGATCGAGATTTTGCAGAAATTTCACAATATGATCACATAACTTCCCTCTGACATTCTTTCCAGCAATTCAATTTTGTTATTATAATTACCAGGTTTAATTAAGGTTACTAACTTAGGTAAATTTGTTTCGCCGCATAAAAAATCGCTGTTGTGCGGTGTTGCGGTTTTGTTAGAATTCTGAAACGTTGAAGAAAAATGATAGATGTCATAATTTGCATATTTTCACACGTCTGCAGTGGAATTTTCCAGAATTGAAAATCACACAATGTACCAGATGTGTCATAATTATGTCAAAACACCTAGGCTCAGTTGTTATAATAAAAGCTGTTACATTAGACAAATGGGATTTAAATTCTGCTGTACCCAGATAGTTAAGATTTTTTCTACTATAGACTCACAAATGTACCACTATGGGGTTGATCCAGACATTGCTTTTAACAGTATAATAAATGAAATCAAAAATCTCACTGAGCATTGAGTGGCATTAAAGATTCCATTTGCCTGTAAATACAAGGTTATCTGAGATGTACCGGTACAATGTAGACATGTTCATACATTCAGACATATATCAGAATTCCCAAATATTGTCTTTTTCATGATATTACTGTTAGCCCTTAGATATACCGGGTACAGTATGCTAACCAAAATATTTAGAAGGTTAAACATGGAAAATGTGCTATGAGTGACGTCAAAATCTTTTTGTTGTCACATCTCTCTCTCTCTCTCTCTCTCTCTCTCTCTCTCTCTCTCTCTCTCTCTCTCTCTCTAATGAGTGTTTTTTATGAGGCTTTGACGCTCCTGCAAGTGTTATCCAAGTCGTAAATTTCTAAATTGCATGTATTTTGATCAATACATCACTTATTTTTTTTTTGTATTTTAATATTAATGTTTCTATTTCAATTACAGTTGTTCCTGCCCAGATCCAAGCCATGGTGGGTCAGGCTGCCAAAGGCAGATGGCTTGGTGGTATCGTAGCGACAGGAGCTTTGTTGTCACTAGTAGCTGGACCACTTATAGGAATGATCAGGTGTGTATTGCAAAGTTCTTATAAGAAATTGCCATCCACATTTCTTGTATTCCAACCATGCAGGCTACGTTGAACGATAGTTTGTTTCCAAAAAGGGAGTTAACTTTAATACCAGAAATTAGCATTCATAGCCTACCGGTATAAATTATCAAAATATCCTTTACAATGTACTGGCTTGAATATCTAATGATATTTCTTCTCTGATGAAAACAATGATCATATTGATTTGCTGTCTAAACCCTTTTATTATTTTACAAATCTCTTCCAACAATAGTGATAGAATGGTCTGTAGATATGGCAAAAGAAGACCCATCATGTTTGTTTCAACAGTAGTTCTCTGGTAAGTTGACTTTATCCCTGAGATTGATCACGTACGTTTGCTGTGATGAAAATTGGTTCAGAAAAGGTTGGTCAAAAGTTGATGTTTGTCAAAACTTTTTAACCACTGTGCATCAGAAAAGTGTGCATATGGTTACTGACCAGGACTGACATAGTTTGTGTTCTTTACATTGTAACTGTTCAGAGTCT
>LD348827.1:419928-430309 GCA_001465055.1 Ptychodera flava | reverse complement strand
CATTCATTGAGACTAGAAAATTCAACAGTTGGAAATACTACTCTTACTCCTATGTGAAATAGGAATACAAAAATAATTCCTACACAATAATTTTAGGAAAAGCTCAGAGTAAATGCTTGACTCTGGTAACATATGAGGACTGTAACATTACATGCAGCTAGCCCGCAGCACTGCTTAATTTTAGTAAAAAATTACTCTTTACCATCTCAATGCAATGCTCTTCTCATTGTGGTTGAAAGGTCTACCACGGGGAGGTACAATTTTAAGTAAATAATTACGCTTTGATGTCATTTTAGCACAAATTTTTGTCTTAAATTCTTTAAATGTCCAAGCTGTTACTTTCGATAGTATTTTACTGTTTGTTTTCCATAAAACAAATGCAGTTCAGTGTTCTCCTCCCTAAAGCATAACATATTTTCATTTAGAGAGTACGTGTACCTCCCTTGTCAGTGCAATGCAATGTTACTGTTGATGAACGAATTCCAGACTGAAATTCACTTGTCAATAACATTGGACATGGACACACATACAAGCTATAGGCAGGTCTAACACTAAGTATTAAATCATGACCGTTCAGAGTCAAACGAAAAGGCAGTATTTTCTGAAGATCAAAAAAAATACTAAACATCAAAAGTTACTTCTTATTGGGCTTTGATCTGTTTCAATGCGTAGTTCAGCAAATTTTCAGAGTAGATACCACAAACTGTTATTATCTAAGGCAGATCCAGTCTCTTCAAAGTAGTTTGCTCAGCTGCTCCAAGATATTGTAAATCCGAGCCTCAGGGTACAGAGACAGCATTTTATTTTAGGTACATTTACATAACAGTACTAATAATTAAATATTCAAAAATTAGCATCTCATATAGTTATGCAGATATCCCATAATATTCAGATGTGATTGTCAGATGATAATTTACATATTTGAAAAGAGCATCTCTTTTGTAGATGTTAAACCCACAACAGGGTACAGAATGTCAGACTTTTGGATCATATCATGGCAAGTTTTCTGTCTATTTCTGCCTAATAGCTAGATCGTCACAACTCTGTGAAATGCAAACCATTTCTAGAAAATTTACTGAGATCCCATGGAATTTTTTGCAGTGTAGTTTAAATTGTTAGTCAGGTAAAACAACTTCTCGAGATGTTTGTCAGGGAAGATGAACAAAAATTTCTCATGAACAGATAGATAAGAAAAGGACTTGAATTTCTGTCTGGTCTACAGAAAAGTCTAGTTTACAAAATAGCAAGAATATTTTTGTGCATAGCAAACCGATAACAGAATAATACATGTATTCACTGAACACATACAATATGATCAGCAGTAATCTCACATGAAGCTGTCAGTGAAAAACATGAAGTTATAGTGATAAAACAAAAGCTGAATTTTTGATAAATAACTTTATCTCTGAAACATTTGACTATCAGCAGAGCAGTTCAACCTAATTTCTTGTGGTCAATTGTATTGGTACTGTAATGTGGTTTTAATAACATTTCTAGTTTGCAACCAGATTTTGTTGTTCTAACATTTTACGTCTCTTGGAATAACCAATGGCTTTGGCTTTCTCAGCTAGCCTTATTCTGTGTTGTCCAAGTACAGCTAATATGTAACCTATTTTCTCACAATATTGTTTTTCCTTATCACGCTCTGTAGATTTGACCTCAAAATTCATTTCTGTGTCTGTTTTTAAGGTAACAAGAAGAATCAGTAGTTGAGCCATTGTTTAATCTAAGCACATGGCAATACTCACACCAAGATGATTTTTAGGGGCTCAATTAACCTTTGTACATTATTTTAGTTTTACCAAATGAAGTAGATGAAATTTAAAAAAGACGTTTACAACAGTATCTTATAGCAGTTGGAGTTTAAAGTACATTCAGAACATTTACATACACTTTGAACAGTTTCTGAAATATACTCATTGTTTTGTTGCTACACACTTCTTGAAGACTTTGACTTTCGTGATCTTCTTACTCCTCAGGTGTCTTGTGTAATTGTATTGTTTCAAAATAGCATAAGATGGTTTTGAAATAACTACTTTGCAAAGAAGGGCAAAGATGGAAGCTTGAAATGATAATTTTTGAAAGAGATAATTATCTGTATTCATAACTTATTCTTTTAAGTATCTGTCATGGTGTTCTTCATTTCTCAAATTTTAAATTCACAGGACCAGACCATAACGTCTCCAAAAAAATTACATTTCTGTTCTGGAAGAAATAGCGTTACATAAAGAGTAATAATATTTCATGATATTAAAAAAAATAGAATGAACAACAATATTGAATATTTATTTTCAAATATGTGTATATTGTCAAATTCACCCCTGTCTGGACTATAAGCATTACTAGTTCTTAAATTTACCATGGAGCTCCGTTTCTAGCTCCATGAATTTACAAAGTATTTTTGCAACCCAACTGTAACCTGTAGTTTATGCAATTTTAGATTTCAATTTAATTTTAGTATGCCATTTGGCAAACGAATTCTCCATCCATCCACTTCTTAGACATCAATCTTCAAAACTTTTGCTCCAGATTTACACCGGCTTTGAAAAGAATTGTCTAAGTCAAACTTTTGTCAGACTTCAAGTTCAGCCATAGTACAATTTAACAGAACCCTAGGAGGTATTTACAGATAATCACTGTTAGAGGGCCCCCTATGACCAACCAGATAATAACCATGAGGAGGAACAAACCCAGTATTATTTAGGTACACTCAAAATTCAGCAAGACAGATATTTTCATTAATAACCTGGATTGATGTTGGTTGAAACTAACCCTGGCAAGAGCAGCAGGAACTGGTTACTCCATATATTTCTTACATCAGAGGGATTTGCACAACAGTTGTAAGTTCTGGATTTAATTCAATCACTGTTAGTTTTTCTGGTGAAATGCACTAGCACATTCAAGTAAACATCATGAAATATACCAGTATTGTATTTGTTAACACAGCATTTTCAGATGTACTGTTTACTTCATATTCATACTATATATTGTTTAGGAATATTCAATGTGTTTTCATTCTTAAAATTCTAGAAATCTTTTTGCGAGGCTGATAGGTGTCCAAATCTGGCCATGCACGTGACATTTACCAATTTAGTATAGTACCAAAGCATAAAGCCAGACTTCAGGAATACCAACACTCTCCCTGTCTTTAGTGAAACTGTATTTGTACCTTCAAATAACGTAAATTTGAAATATTTAATGTATGAATATATGCAATTATGGTAGTGTTATTTTTAGTGATTAATATAAGCAAGGCATGTACTTAATAGTGCAGTTTGGTATAATGATTATGCTCTGCATATAGATACAAACAAGCACATTCACACATGCACCCGTGCACACACACACACACACTCAATAACATCTGTTATGTAATTCAAAGTTGTTTTGTACTTGAAGTAATTTTTGTTTTAGTTTAAAATTATATATATATATATATATATATATATATATATATATATATATATATATATATATATATATATATATATATGTATGTATACGCACTCACATAACATGCACACATAAATATCAATACATATTATATAGTTTTCACATCAGATCTTACTGCATCTGTTTCAGTTTCTAGCTTACTTCGTTGTCAAAACTTTATTGATCTGATTACTGGTACTATTTCAGGTATTTGATGGTTGTTTGGTATTTCACTCTAATATTAATACATATCATGATTTCTCTTGAATTTAAAGTGTAAAATACTGAATCTGTTAAATTCTATACTAAGCTGATGAAAGCAAGAAAATCTTTGTTACAAAAAATGTTCATCAGTTTCCATACTCTGTTTGAGGTCTTTATCAGTTGATATGGTTATGTTATCATGTAAGTCGTCAATGTTTTGTCGAAATTTTGTTTACTTTGATTGTCACATTTATCTTGGTGTTTTATGTGTATTTCACAATGTTTGCAATATCATAAATAATTCTGCACTTTATCAAGGTATCATACTCTCTGTTGATACCAACAACCCATTATGTATGTTTCTTGAAGTCTGATGTTAAGGTATGAACACAGGCTCTACATCATGGTCACCATACCATTACACATGTTGGTAATGAACAGAGAAAAGCCAAAGATAAGCAGAAAGACAATTTAGCAGTGTTCTTCAAATTAATATGCATCCATAAGTTGTGTCGCCAAAATTGTCAACAACATTTTCCCTATTCCAAAGTGGTAATTTGTGTGCCAGCATAGAAGGTGGTACAACAGTTTGCCAAGTGGCAAGAAACTCTATGTTAAGCTTGATTGCATGACCATGTCTGTAAACATCAAATGGTGACAGATATCCAATGAAGATGGCTGATGATTGTGTCACATTCTCTAATGGGACATGGGACGTGTGTATGGCAAAGTGAAATGTTCAGATCCAGGATACTGTTGATTGGTTATATATAAATACTTGCAGAGTTTATTGTCAGGTTTGCTGAGCAAGCACTCATTAAGATTTATCAAACAGAGAATTATTTCAGTGAGATGACTTTACTTTGAAAGTTCTCCTTCTATCTTTTAGATAAATATATTTATGGTGATATTTTGTGTTGACAGACAAGTCATTTGCATATGCTGGGTCATAACTGCAGTCCTCAGCAAATCAAGGCAGCTGTTTTTTTCCAAATTTCTCTGTGATTTGTCAATGTTGAACTTTGAACTTAATTTGAATTTTCAGTGTCTTTGATGATTGGTGCATAGTGTATGTCAACTTGTGAGGGCATTCTTGACTGTCTTTGTTGGCCATGAATTTGGTTTTTTTTGTTTGGATAATATTGGTGTATTTTCACAGTGGCTTCACTGATATATGAATTATAGCCTGTTCAGTTGTGAGAGAAGCATTGAAGATGATTGCAGAATACAGATATGTATTATGCAGACTACAAGTGAAATAAAGATGTGGTTATTAACAGAATTGAATGTTTTGTGTCACATTTGATGATGAATGAGAAGTATGACACTGGAGTTTTCGTTTCAACAGTCATTGTTGTCAAAACTCACAAATTTCACATTTCGCTGAGTTTTAATTCTGATTTGGTAAGACAATGGTTGAAAGTTTCACCTAAGAAAGTTTGAGCGAAAGTTTAAGTCTCACTTTCGAAGAACACACCACTTTGAAGGTTAAACCGTAGTCCCTGCAAACACTGTAGGTGGAAGGTGAAAGGACTCTGGTTAAACTGTTGTCATACAGCCAATTTCCTTTACTTCTCAAAGCTCTCAGAGTGAATACAGTGCTGCAAGGTAGACATGCAGACTTCATCAGGACAGTCCGTACACACATTTTCCGTGTTAGTGACGTGCTATCAGAAAATAATGTTATGGGAAATTGTCCTCTTAGTCTAGCATCAAAGATTGAAAGTTATATATATCATCATGCTGTGATAAATATTTCAAACTGTTTCTTGCATCGGGGATAAAAGGGGTTTTTCTAGTTTTATGATGGAAAAACTGTTTCAAGAATATTCTTGCATGCTATATTAAGTGCTCAGACAGTGTGTACAATCAAAAACAAAAAATTTGTATTTCGTATTACTGAGGGCGCTTGTCACAGCACTTGTGAGAGAACACAGTCAATGCACAGGCAGTACTTTCAGAAGTTTGAGTGTTTTGTAAGAGAAAGTTTCAAATATTTCAGATATGAAGAATGTAGAGCTCCCACAGCAGAAAAAAGCTAGACAGTAGATGGAATATCTAAGCTAGTCTTAAATACGTTAGATATTTATTTAGAAAGTACTTTCAATCAAACAAATGTACATCGTCTGCAAGAGCTTGTAAGCGAACTATATTGCTACTTCTAAGCTATAGCATTCACAATTTTCACATACCAATGAATGTTTCACTGTACTGTTTCACAGCCAGTTTTTCATCCTTAGTGTTAGTGGAGAGAAAACAGCATTATTAAACATAAGAGCACTGGTTGAAATGTTGACAATAAGGCTATGTATGTAAAGTTAAATCTAAGCTCAGAAATCTTTAACTATAAAAATGAAAGATTCAAACAGTGAACTGTAATACAACATTGAGTCGATAGCTTCAATTTAGTCATTTTGTGCAAGCCCGCATAACAGTCCCAAAGCTTAAGAAAGTGTACCTTTGCATGCACACATAATACTATATTTTCTGTTCATAATTTAAATTTGCCACCACGTAAAGCAAATTAAACTCTTCTCTCACTTTTAATAGGACAAAATAATTAAAACAGAAAATTGACTAAAATGTGACATCACTGTCAAGAATATGTGAAAAAGAAGAACACAACAAGGCAGTTGGTCAGAAAATTGCTACAAAGGTGAGTATCTGTAAAATATCAAAGGCAAGCTCAATGTACATTCAAAACATAGGTTGAAAGATGAAATCATCATTTTCCTGATAAATACTCACGATAAATTCTTCCTTTCAAAGTAAACTAATTCCTCCTTCCCAAAACTACTTGCAAAAACAAACCTGACAACAACTGATGGACAATTTTATCAGAAGTAGCATGAACAGGTCATTCCATTTTTAATGTACAGAGAATAAATTTCACTGAATAGCGTAAAAAATGATGAGTTCCTGGATATCTGAAAACTTGAAAAAACAACAAGCAAGTGACAAAATATGACATTTTAATATGCAAAAATATGAACAATTCAACAGGTCAGATAAACTCTTTGAAAATCTTATAAATTTATTTTCGGTATTAAGTTCCATGCACAGTCTGTTTTTACTGTGTGCAATAATTATTTCACATTTTTTTATGTAACTCTTCTCTGTTTGAAACTGATGTACTGATTGGTTAAGAGTACAATTGAATGCATAATAAGTCTAGTTACACCCAATCAGGGGCTTTGATCCTGATTAGCATGAAATAATGAAAACACAAGCATATTATAAAGCAATCAGGAAAATGGAGGGCTTGAAAGTAACACATTACTAGACGTACCACTAAGTATACAAATTACATTCTATTGTACTCTCCAACTTTGCTGCATAACCATCCCTCCATTCTGTCATGATACAAGACAGATATATTTCAAGATCAGGCACTGAGCTGTTCCAAAACTTTGCTTTAATATGGTAGCCCTAAATTTTATTTTCACGGGCTTCAAAGGAGGTTCAATGTTTCAGACACCAAACTACCTTCACTCTAACACCTTTCTGAATAATACCTGCTCTGAATTTTAGAAATATGGTGAATTTCTCAACACTACATCAGAGAACACTACAGTAGTGCAACATATTTTCTGGAAAAAAGGACACAAGACATTTGATTCCTGTGATATACAACATACTGAATGAGATCAACTCATGTCTTTCAAACAAATCATGGTTTTGTTCTTTTCACAAGGAAACTTTTTTGAAAAGATGAAGTTTAAGTGACAAAATACAAACAACAACAGAATGTGAGGGTAGGATCAAACATTTAAAGTTCTGTGTTATGAAAATCAAATACAACTCTGCAATGAAATATGTTATTCATCCCTCATATATTGACATTTTTCTGAGAAATGATGACCGTCATGAATTTTAATAATTACTTCCATTGCAGTGAATGCTACATTAGCAATGACAGGGACATATCATGTCAATTTCAATTTAAATATTCTCAAATTGGCTTTCTCAATAGTTCAGATATTTGGGATGCTTGGGGCCAATAAGACAGAGGAAGAATCAGTGGACGTCAGCAGTCTGATTGGCACCTGTCAGATGTTCTGATTTGCTGTCGCTAGGCAACGTCGTCATCCCTGGCACTTGACTCTGATTGGTGGAGACCATTGACTGTTGGATGGAGCCAAGTCCACTCTCACAAGAATCAGAAGGTGCTCCCTTTGTTGTAACCGCTGTCTCAGAGCCTTGAAGAAAAAGCGACAACACAAATATTACTTAAAAATCTTTGAAAACTGGTCTTGTTAGAAGCTCCAGTATTAGTGGCCATAATATCAACTATGTCTATGATATATAAATATCAATTCTTTAAACTTTTGTTTGTATACTCTTGTTTGTTCACTTGTCAAATAGATAAATAAAATAAAAACAAAACTGTTACATTAATTACATACTGCAAATTCAACAGAAAATTTTCCTGAAATGTTTTCTTCCTGGCCTACATATTTTCAACCAGTATTGATCTTCAGTCTTTTATACATGAAGTCTGATCATATACCTTATAGCCTTAACATAGGACAATGAGCCCGAGTGCATTTGATCATTTGCCCAACATGAGGGCAAATGGTCTCCTGCATCAAGGGCACATAGTCTCTTGTTTGGGCTATAATGTTTTTATTACACGCCTCTCTTACATAGTTTTCACTCCAAATGTTGGGTTTTATTTGCAAGTGACAGTCATATGCTGTATTTCCATGTTAGATGAAAATTCATTAAAAATAGAATGATTTTTATCATCAAATTATATGCTGATATATTTTAATCACTGTTATGCGGTCTTGTAAAACATCATTTAAAATCCCAAAGTAGTCAAGTTCACTTTCAGTCAGATGATGAAATGCAGCCCGCGTAACATTCAATATACAAGGCATGTAATAAAGAACAAAACAGCAACCATGCTTATACCTGGCTCTTCCAAAATGACCGGTACAGGCAAGGAAAATCCGGCATCTTCTATCACCTTGAGGGCGTCCATCCTCTTCAAACCCTGAAGCACTTTCATAAGTTCTTCAATGGTACCTCCTATGGCCTACAAAAATATGGGAGGTATTCAATAAGGTAAATTTGGCAAAGCACTCATTCATAATTATTGTGAGCATAAAAGAAGAAACAGAACTGCCTGTTGAAGATGGAAATCCTACAAAAGCAAATATATTTACATATCTCAGAAAATCCATTGCAGAAAACTTTGTAATTTTACTTTTCCAGAAACATTTGAAAGATTGTCGAGAATAAAATTAAAATTACATGCTGACGAGAAGTGAAGAATACAACTTTCATATGCTGCCATATTACCATATAACATTATCCTAGGAGGTATGGTCATATTTGTTTATTTCGAAAGGAAACAAGACATAGAGACTGTTACCATGTTAAAGATAAGGGAGCTGCCTGCAGCTCTCAAAAGGCTGTTTGATTGGTCTATTTTTTTTCACATTTCACTGTTTGACCAATCATTAAATTGGTTTTTCAGGTATATTTCCTGTAACCATTGGTATTGTATTTTCTGATAGGCTGAGGGTCAGCCCAAGATTACACCTACTTTTCTCAGGATTTTTTCAACACAAAAAGTTGAAATGTAAACTCACAGCATGTACAATTTGATTATTACTCTCATAATACTTACATCATAGTTGTCAAGCACTGTCTTGGTGGGACTCTTGGTCAACTTGAACACATTAATCATACTTCCAAGTCCAAGTCTATCAGCCAAGCTAATCCAGTCCCTGTAGTGCTCTTCTGGATCCAGCAACTTGGCAAGCTTCTGATAAACGCCTGCATCCAGCTTACTTATGTTGCCTGGACAAAGGGATGTGAAAAATGTACCAAAATTATAATAACAGGATTGACTCTGTCAGGCGTTAGTTGCAAACATATAAACACAAACAGATTCACAAGATCATTTCTTGCATCAAATGGAATCTACTTTCCACTTTTTGACAAACTTTCTGTCAACAATCTAGAAGATACACCCCTTCGGTAAGCGAATAGCTACATACATTGCATTTTTATTACATGTTTTGACATATATATACCTAACTTACGCCAAGTTTCAGTGAGTATTAGAGACTATGAAATCTCAACACATTAAAAGACGTTTTCAAGACAATGAAAAATTCTGTACAAATATGGTACAGTAAAACCTGTCCATTAAGGACGCCTTCAGGAAAGGAAAAAGTGTCCTTAATATAGATGTGTCATTAATAGACAAGTGAAATTATATTCAAAGTGCAACTTTTGGTTTGATAAATCTGTCCTTAATAAAGAGATGTCCTGCTTAGTGAGGTGTCCATAAGGACAGGTTGCACTGTGTATAGCCTTACATTTCTGTGACCTCCCTCCCCTTTCTGAGGTAGTGTTCTGCTTCCTCCCCTCTCAAACGAACCCTTGGAATGATCTGTGCATCCACTGTTTTCCATATATTGGTAAAATGCACTGAACGCAAAGCAGGATTAGCTGATTTTTCATCGACTTACCAGACATGTAACTAGTGTATGTTGAAGATAGGGCTGTATCAGTAGAATGGGAGACAGAGTGGTAACCATGGTCACTGGATAAATGAGAGCCAAACGACTTCTCCCGCGTCTGTAGTGGCTGTCCTTCTCTGACACGGGTCGGTGGAATTCGTGATGAAGGGCAGTAAGGTTCACCTTTCAAGATGTTCATCATCTGAAAAAACAAACAGATGCAAATTAATTATAGGATTAATTAAAGGTGTGAAATTAACACTTTC
>LD348827.1:385867-396997 GCA_001465055.1 Ptychodera flava | reverse complement strand
TACTCTTTCCTAGATTATTTCAAAACAAATAAATATTATCAAACTTCAAAACTGGATTGCAGATTGAAGTAGTAGCATCACTTTTGCTGTCCAGGTTTTTGTGTGATGAAAATCTACAGATACGGGCACATGCAGTTCAGATACAGTTTGTTTGGATTTGTTGATGTTGGTTTTATTTCAATGTAAACAAACAAAAACTAACAATTATGGGACGGAGGTAGGTATTCATTAGAAGCATTACTGTAGCATTCAGATATATACTCGTATATAAAGCTAGAATGGGTGGACCTGTGTACTTGTGTGCGCTTTCTAAATCACTAGGAATTCTGCCATTTAGTTTCTTGTTTTTATCAAACTCCCAACATTATAAAAGTTGGTGAACCACCACCAGGATTATGCTGTAACTGCATGGTTCCAATAGCATGTACAGGAGATTACAAAACTTTGCTTATTTTCTACTAACTCCCGACATCTGTGAATTTCCCCTTTAACGGTCCAAATACAGTGCGTGACGTATCTCCGTACTTATTGTTCACAACAGATGTAATTTGTGGTACTATTTATATTACTGTGATGGCCAACAGCCATGAAATTCTCAAGTTATAAACCCATCGAAACTCTCTTAAAACGCGAAAACAACACGACTTACGCAGCTCGTGGTCATCGAAACGTTAATGGGACAGATGAAACACTGTCGTTTTGTTCTTTAAAAGGGCGCTTCAGAACGGGAAGGCATCCGTATTTCACTGATCACGAGTTGCGTTATAATTGCATATACAGCGACGCCATTTTGTATGAAGTTTCGATACCTCGACTACCATACACCAACACATGCATGCCCCGGCCCGCGTTAGCTACGCTGGTGTATACATGCGTGTTCGATGTCTCAAAATGCTCCTCAAGATCTTACGACTGATCGTCGTTCAAATTTATCTTACCTTACCCGCTGTTATCCCCTCTTTACGTTTGTTTTCTCCCTGTATGAAGAACTGTCTTAATTCTGTAGCGAAAACGATTGTTCTGTTATGGGGTATCGGCACAGCCGCTTCGAATTTCTACGAACTTGTTCTATTTTTATCTTTCGGGGATTTCCAAAAGGGGCGGGGACTTTCCAAGACGACTGTGCGCAGTCTGCTTGCGCTTGTCGCTCATGTGGGCACATGATATACATGTGACAAGTATCAAGCAATATGATTGGAGAGATATGATGTCATGGAGAAAGTATGACGTATTGCCACATGCGCAGTAAGCTCAGGACAGTCCCGGTTATTGACCGAACTTGGTTGATTCATCGGGAATTCACCAATACACATAATCTGTACGGATCGTTAAAGGATCTTCCAAGATGTGCCACGAACTAGGATTCGAAGACATTTGCTGGTCTCAGCCAGTAACAGCCCTGGCACGCAGAGCTAAAAGTTCAATGTTTTACGCTGAGAAAGTTTTTCTGTATTTGTCTTTGGGTTTCGTTCTTTTTTTGTTTATTTAGGCCTACTTCTTTGCTTGATTTCACATTCATTTCCCTGCTTATTCATGATTCCTCTTAATATGCTTGAATTTTTCCCCTTTCTAGTGGTAAAACGGGCAAAAATATGCAATTCTAGGAAAAAATGCAAAGTAAACAAAGAAAAACGATTGTAAAAGAAATCAAAACGTAAAGTAAATTAGTCCTAAATGCAAGTGATATGACATTACGTCAAAATTTACATGTGACAAAATTGTAAAATGTTTGACACATGTAAAATGCTGGAACTAAATAGGCAAGTTAAGAAATTCATTTGTAAAACAAAAGTGTAAAAAAAACGTTACAATGAATAAAAAACTGAAGGAACGGAGGCGTCAAAATGAAATTAAAAGTATGTGCAGGGATGGCCAAGGCTACAGTTGAAATATTACAGCGGTGGCGACTGGAAATAGGCTTCATCGGGACCTTTTTGTAAGTCTTATCGTGTAAGGCCTGTAGTAAAGACGTCTTAGAAAAGACGCTGTCCGCCCTGCTGTCAGTATAAACACTCCGCGAAAAAATAAGACTTGTTTCTGGACATCGCGCACATCACTTCGAAACATGAACAAAAAGCCGTTTTCGCCTTTTGTGGTGAGTTCAAGAAAAATCCTCATAATATTTTTCCCAACAAAACAGCTGAAAAGGGACTATTTTAATATTAAAATTTTATGCTAAGGGACTGGTCAGTTTGTTCAGAGGGGTTTCATCCTGCTTTGACTTTGGTGAAAGGGGGATCGCGATGTTTTTAAAATGATTGGGGGGGGGGGCGGTCAGTGTGTTTTTAAATTAAGACCAGCCTCACACTTGCATAAAATGCATCATACCAGCCATGAATTGGATCAAACAGTAATATATCAGAGATATATGTCAGACATATCTGGATGTTTGCAAATTTAAGTCTCTTTTGCAAAGCATACAAATCATCATAAAATCTACAGTTCATATGCAAAGCATGACAAAAACCTGATCCTTTACTGATTTTTCTATGAGAATTCATTATGAGAAAGTAACATGTGCTAATATTTCACAATACATTGATAAAGTGACATATTTTAGAAAGTTTAAGTGACAAGATATTTTTTTATTCTCATTCATGCAACTATTTTCCTTCTTGTCACAGGTTGCCAAATAGAAGGTGATTTTTCATGAGTAAAATGATTCAATACCAAGAGGCAGTTATCTGTGCTATTTTAATGGTAACAGTAACAGTAAAGGCCCCTTTCAGACACTGGGCACATCAGATTTGGCTACAACTCATAATACTAGCTCCCCAGGGCTTCTCAGGAGGTGCAATTAGAACCAAGCAAAAAGTCCGTGCACCAAAAGATATTATCAATCCTAGATATCGTGTTGTTGTTAGTTTGACGTTTTTATTTGCTAATAAAAATGTAGCGCTATAAGTTGTAACACATGAACATCATTAATATCCACAGGGATTCCAAAGACGTAATTTTGAACTAGCAGGGAGGTATGTACTGGGCACAGGACCAACCGTTTTTCATGTTTTTGCAAAGACATCAATACAATAGAAACAATTTCAGTTCTTCAATTTTATCAAAACATAACAACATTATGGCCTCAACAGCTGTGAATGTGTAATAAATCGATCTCAAAATATCCTGTATTCCAAGTTTTCTTTGATAAGACCCATTAAAAACTGCATTTTAGTGTATAACAGTCATAAGTGTCGAAAGTGGCATGTATTCAAAAGATTTATCATTTTAGATTTCCCGCCATTTTCAAAAAGTAATCATGTGACAGAGAAAATAAAGATGACAACAACAAAATGTTGGCCATCGCGTCTTGTGCATTCAAGTAAATGGGATCATGCTTGTTTCCTTTATGATCACGATATGTATATGCAGGAAATACTGCATTTTTGTACTTTTCCGTGGGGTGCAATTTTATGAGTGCGGCACCCGTTTATTGTTTAACCTGTTAAAATGCATAGGCATGGTCTAAATCAGCGAGCAGAGACACGTGGCCAACTGGAAATGAATAGTCTAAAATACGATATTATTTTCATAATTAGTATATTGTAATTATAAAATTTTGATATCACATAACCGAGTTTGTATTTCATCCGCGTTGCGCTTCCTTTATGGGGGCAGTACTTGATAAAAACGCTGTATGTGTACGAGTTGTGTATGACATAAGCGCGGCAGTACTAGTACATTTTGATGATATTTTCAATGTTTTTCGTTCTGTGTTGTCGACTAGTTTTCTGTTCCACTCACAAAAGCATGTTAAAATAACTTGGTACCTTTTCGACACGGTATGTGTATATATGTAAAGTGAATAATTCTACTCTAGACCAAATTTAAATGACCAGTAGCAGTAATGTTAGAGGACTTTTTTGCTGTTGTTGTTTTTCCTGTAAACATTTTCTTGTTTTACTCATGATGTTGAGATACGCTGTTTTCATCTTGTCAACATAGCGTGTACATATGTAGATTGCATTGTTATTATTGACATAACCCTCAAAAATTCAAATGTTAACAACGATAGTGCATTTTACATGTTTAAGCTGTGTGGGCAAGCTAAATAGTTAGTGTTTCAACATACTTTTGGGAGTAGAATAAAAAATGGAGTTAACATAAAAATCCTGGTGTCTCTTCTGCAAAGCTTGTATATACAGGTCCTTTGTCTCAGCAAATTAACCGGGTGTCTGCATACCTAGACTTAAAACTTCCTATGTAAGCTTTGTTAGATAAGCAAAAAGGTATTTAAGTCGATACAGGCGGCTGTAGTCTCGGTTGTCAGATTTGAGTAGTTGATATGAATTGTAGATCAACAACATGTTATATCTGTATGTTGCTAGGTAAGTTAAGAAAATGTAAATCCTTCATATTTTGGAAATGAAGTACTTTTAAACGAACGTGTGTCTTCAAACTCATGGCTCCATAATTGTTGCCCATCAGTCTACACGACCTCCCTCAGGTATGATATTAATATCTATAATTATCATTTCACAAAAGTTTAAACTGTATGAATATTTTAAATAGTATTAAAATAACAGTCAACATCTTATCAGTCTGAACAAGTATCTATAACTTGATTTCAAGTAATTTTGCCCCGCTGTCTCTCAGTCTACACAATCTCCCTCAAGTACGATAATAAATATCTATAATTATAATTTCACAAAAGCTAACACTGTATAAATATTTAAAAGAGTACATGTATTACAATAACAGTCAACATCTTATCAACAACTGAATTAAAAAGTCACAATTTATCAATTAGTTTTGACAGCAGCTCTTTGTTATCATTGTGCATCTGTCTGAGCACCCCAATGACTTCTGCATTACTCTCCGTTATCAATTCATTCATTTCATCAATCATTCGTTTTCCCCGTTTCTTTTTTGGGGGTTGTGTTTCTGGTTTATTTTTTGTGTGTGACTAAAGAAACATTCTCTCCATTATCATCCCCATCATCATCAATATCTGTCACTTGTTACATTTCACTGTCAGTATGGTTACGAACAGAAACAGTAGTAAGGTGGCTCAGCAACAAAAAACAGCAAGATCGTTACACGGATGGCAAAAGTGCCAAATTTGCTACAGAGGTTCACATAAGTAGTGTGTGGAGATCAAAATTAGCTATTTTTCCAAAAATTTGGACCACCGGAAAGGCTCGATGACGTCATAAATTCAAAATGGCCGCCATTATATTGCTTAAAAATGGTAAAATACGGTTTATTCAGCCAGTTTTCAATATTCTTTTGCATAAACTGACACAAACATTCTCAATTATAAATAAAACATTGAATTCAGGCAAATTAATTATTGTAATGACGTCATAAAGTCAAAATGGCTGACCAAATTCAAAATGTCCGCCGTAACATTGTCAAAAACGTTAAAACACTGTTGATTAAGCCTGTTTTCAGCATTTTATCACCTGAACTGAAATTAACACCCCAATTACAGACAAACTATATAATTGATGCAAATTAATTACTGAGATGACGTCATAAAGCAAAATGGCGACCGAAAATTGCAAAATAGACTATTATGAAGTTCACTATGCTTGGTACAATAGCCCATTTACGTGACAAAATGATAGTTTAAAGGTAATGTACAATTTGTATTAATATGCCATAAACTCAAAATAAAAGATAAATGTATCAAAACTTAGCCAATAAGTTCAACACAAGTAACAAACTCTTATGAGATTGTTGATTATTAAACAATGGTCTGTGTTTGAAAAATCAAATCGATATAAATGAAATTAAGGCAACTTCACACACTGGTTCTACCTTTGCTTGTGATACAGGATAGTGAGTAGATCAATGCGGTTTCGTGATAAGGGAAATATGGGGAGAAACCAGTGAATCGATAGTGCTTTGACCCTTGTAATATTACCTTGGTCCCAGAAAAAAGTTTTGTGTTGGTGATTCCTCCTAGCGGCATTTTGGGCCACAGTGGGGTCCTTTTGGCAGTCGGCAGTCACTTGAATGGTTTTGTATTCCCACATGCTCAGTTTAATGGTAGCCATTGTTCATCAAAGGGATATGATACGATCATTATGTTATGGTCTGATTGTTGCGTGAATTGTTCCTCAGACCGTTCATTTGTACTCTCCTTGTGTTTGAATTTTGCTTGAAGGAGGATATCTTGTATGTTTTTCTTTCTTTTATGCGTTATTATAGGTTTTCTGGGATACCATGGCCAGCGTTTAATCACCCTTCATTATTTTCCAGTTTCTTATTACATTGTTTGATTAGTTTTTTATTACATCATTACTCTTACGGTACTTTTGTTGATGAAGGATGGCCGACGTTTTTTTACATTAACTTCTTTTTGATACAAGCTATGCCTTTCTTTTTGGTATCTCATTGTTGAAGTTTTTGCATTGAGAAATTCACCTGTTTATGAAGTCTACATTGTTGTTGCATGTTCGAACATATCTGAGTAATTCACCTTCAATGAAGCATTTGAAAATTGGTGGCAGACAAATATCGTCAGATTGTTTTGCGTTGCTTATAAAATAGAGCCATCTCTCTCGATAGCGTCTCTGACATTTATGGACCACAAGGTCAAGGTATATGAGGTTTTGTCGATAGAATGTTCAATTATGAATTCCCAAGCTGAACATAGGGTACAGGGTGTCGCACTCCTCAACAAATGTTCTGAATGTTAGAAGTTGGTGTTCTATTCCTTTATAAACCATGAAAATGACACCTTTTAAATTTCCATACAAATATTTGACCGGATTTGGGATTTAATATAACTTTCTCCGTTTCATGGTATGTGATATCGGATATTTCTGGTGAGCCCATACTGCATCCATAGATTTGTTTGTATTTTTCTCACGTGAATTAAAATTAGGCTTTCATATTCGTTGTTAGTGTATTTTTTGTTTTTATTTTGTATCATATCAGTTGGCGGGTACTGTTTCAGAGTCCAATGCTACGATCGCTGCATTTATGGCTTCATTTTTGGCGTGCTTTCTTCATTGATACCACCTCTAATGTTACCAGAATATAGTTTGCTGGTTTTTTATTGATTCTATAACTAGTTAATGAAGTTTTTTGTGTCCCTGATATATGTAAGTCGTCTTTGGACGATTGGTTTTATGACAAAGTCCAGAAATTCCAACATTTGGTTTATTGGGCTTGAGCAGCCATTTCTATTAAGACATTGGGTGATGATTGTTCCTTCTGCCTTTGTTTTTGTGTATTTTTAGCAGGAGATACCATCGCAGTGTACAAATTATTCTACTTATATGGGAATGGGGAAACTGTAAATCACCTCGTCAATGACCTTCTTGTCGCAGATAAATGATTCCATATACAGTATCCACCGTATAGTTAATGTCGCCAAGTGTAATAGTGTACATTTCGCAGCTGTCTATAACTTTCTTTAATGTCATTTGTCTTATTCACAATTGCTATGCCTCTTCCTTTATTGGTGGGTTTATTTAGATTTGTTTCTTTTTAGACAGATTGTTCCTTGCAGTCTTTTCTGCTAGAGTCATGTTCTTTCTGATTTGGGTTCCGAATGGAATTTCCTCTATCACTTAGACACAGTTTTACAATTTTTGGGTTTTCCGCTGTTAGTAGTGTTGAACATCGACTTATCTTAGAACAGATGTCTGACTGATTGATTGTTTGTTTCTCATGATATTGCACAATTTTATGATGCGAATAACTTTAACACGATTGGAACTAATTTGGGATAATTGGATTTTCATATTTTTCAAATTTCTCAAAAGTGTTCGGTGCCGTATAGCTGAATATTGCAATATTACAAATTACTCTTAAAAACAAGTGTGTAATGTAAAAAATAAAGCAGATGAATTACATAATTCCAGATTAAACTGACATTACCTCACCGTCCAATTATCCCAAATTAGTTCCAATCGTGTTCTTTGTTGATATCTCATACGACCATTTTTCTGTATAGGCACTTCGGAGTGGGAATCAATTTCAAGCCTTTGCTTAATGCTTTGATTGCAACATTTATTAGAGCTTGATTTGCAAGATTGTTGATGAATCTGAGAATCTTTCTGAGTTCTTGTCTTTGTTTTACCTTCCATTTCTGTTTATGTTCTTCCTGGCCTTTTTATGTTTTTGGTTTCCAAACAGCAAAACGAGACTAAAAACGAAAGGCAAAGACGCTTTTAATATAATTCACGAAAGCTGCAAAAAAGAAAGCTAAGCTAGCTTCAAAAAAGTAAAAAAAAAAGTCTTCTCTTTGTTCATAAAACACTGACCAAACGATCTTTTTAGGCCAGCACATCCTCCAAAAAGAGAACTACTGTAGCACAAAACTGTGTGTCTGTCACCACACATCGAGACATTAAAACGAAGAAAATTCAACAAACGAAAAAGGCCTCTGAAACAAAGGAAACAAAAGACCAAAATCACAAACCCAATCTTTTTTCAGGGACCAAGGTCACATGACCAGGGTCAAGGCGTGATTTATTCATCGGTTTCTCGCCATGTTTTTCTTTATCATGAAATCACACTATTATTGATCTACACACTATATAACGTAACACTTTGAAAGGTAGAACCGATGGGTAAAGTTGCCTTCAGTTCCTTTACATCGATTCAGTAATTCAGAAAGAGACCATTGCTAAATAATTAATCATTTCATAATAATTTGTAATTTGTGTTGAGCTTATTGGCTAAGTTTTAGTACATTTATCATTTATTTTGAGTTTATGAATCATCAAGACAAATTGTACATTACCTTTGGACTATCATTTTGTCTCGTAAATGGGTTATTGTACTAAGCATAGTGAACTTCATAATAGGCCATTTTGTCATTTTCGGTTGCCATTTTGGTTTATGACATCATCACAATAATTAATTTGCATCAATTACATGTTTTGTCTGTAATTTGGGGTGTTAATTTCAGTTCAGGCACTAAAATGCTGAAAACAGGCTTAATTAACAGTATTTGAACATTATCAGACGATATTATGGGGATATTTTGAATTTGGTCGGCCATTTTGGCTTTATGACGTCATCAAAATAATTGATTTGTATCAATTTTATGTTGAATTTGTAATTTGGGATGCTTGTGCCAGTTTATCCAAAAAAATGTTAAAAAACTGCCTGAATTAAATGTATTTTACCATTTTTTGCGTTATAATGGCGGCCATTTTGAATTTATGACGTCATCGAGCCTTTCCGGTGGCCCAAATTTTTTGAGCAATAGCTAATTTTGATCTATATGTTTATGCGAACATCTGTAGCAAATTTGGTACTTTTGTCATCCGTGTAACGATATTTTTGTTAAGCCACCTGACTACAGGATTTTTACTGCCAACAGTGAACAAAGGTTTGACAGAAGGGTCATCTCCAATGACGTCACCAACATTGCATCCTCATATATGAATTTACGTTTACCCGTACTCATTTTATTTGAATACTGGATATGATCTCTATACTTTTTTTCAGCGATTTCCATTTATCCATACATTTCTCATGACTTGTATTTATGGAAAATGTGTCATTAATTTCATTAAATATTTTTACCTATACTGGTTTCTTTTTTTGGCACAATTAAGATCCGTACTATTTTTCTTTACAAGATCAATGAGACAACGTATTTGGTCTTCTGACCAATCAAGTCTTTCCTCAGAGGGACTCATTACATTAATGTTTTCTGCTGTACTTGGCTGTGGCTTGCTTGGTGTACCACTAAAATTCTGTTGCTGTTGATCGTTACTATGTTGTGCTGTTTGCTGCTCATGTTCTACACTCCTGACACACTCCAATTCCGTGCTGGGCTGTACTTTGTTGCTGCTGTTGTGTCGTACTGTGCTCAGTGATGTGATGGCTGCTGAGGTGATAGGAAGGTTCCTGGCGTACACTGATGTGAATTCTCAGCCTCTGGTACACTCGCTATATGCAGATAGATTGGCTATGTCACCAGCCCATCAAGCAATCCATCTATTATGGTTTGTAACAAGATTGTATCTAATAAAAATGATAGTAAAAGAAATATAAAACCGATCAACAACATTTATCAAGATGACCTTTCTGAGTGCCTTAGTTTACTCAGTCTACGTTTATGTTTCTAACTTAAAGGGACAGTAGGGTAGAAGTAATTAATTTTTTTGTTTTGCATCCACTCAAATTTGTGAAAAATCTGTGAAAAGACACAGAACATTTAGCACACATACGTTTTATATTTACTTGATTGTTTCCATGTGTCAGTATTGCCATTTTTTCCAAAACATAAGCCACTGTGTCTCCTACTATACAAATTTAGAGCTCATCAAGATTTTTGGGGGACATCAGTGTTATCCCCAGAAGTCTCTGATTATCATATCAACGAAATATTTCTCAGAATTGTTTCTTTCAATTTTTTTGATTTATTTTATTTTTTTCAGTGGCAGCCCAGCCTATCGTTTTATGGCTGCAATAATGATATTAGAATTAAAAACAAAGAAAAATGTTGAATCCACCCATGGACAAGATACATTTTATTGACCTTTATTTATGTGAAGGTTTAAATCGCAATGAAACAACTTTGCGAAAGTAGAAATAACGATGCAAAAAAGCAATGAAGTTCAAATGTACAGAAAACTCGTCAGAAAAAAAACTGCGGTCTGCAGTCCTGCATCTTCTTGTAGCATAGCACTTGCAGACGACAACAGGGACAAATCTTCACAAATTTATATCATTACACATGTATTCCACACGGAATTGACGGCAATCCAACCTAAAACGATCAACTTCTATTGCTGTACGTAAATGTGGCAAATGAATACTAACAAATCATGTAATTACGAAATAAATATGATCAAAACTTCTTAAAAATACCGCAATTATACGGTGTCACTCAAATTTGATCAGAATTGGTACATATCAAAGATCAACAATACAGCGTTGTAAGTGTTATTTCTATCTGTTAAGTGCAGGAAATTTATACGTTGATGTTATGACAATTTCTGCACAGTACAACCAGAAAAACAACAAGAAATATTTAAACCAGAAAATTAAGAATGACAGAAGTAAATAAGGTCTGAAACTTTAGGTACTGAAGGTCAACTTTAGCAACCTGCATAGCAGAGAATCTTTCAACCATGGATGTACAAAAATAGACATCCATGGTTTCAGCAGATCTGTTAATATGTCACAGTTCATAAACAATGACAGGAAATGACC
>LD348827.1:370060-380954 GCA_001465055.1 Ptychodera flava | reverse complement strand
CCCTGTTTTCAAAATTTGGAATAGGGGGGTCAGCCACTTTTTGACGTTGGCAAAAAATAATCCACCGGCCCCCCCAGGCCGAAGAAACTGACCAGTCCCTAAAGCCAGAATAAAGACCAATTTATGGGTGTTTTACAGCACACAACACACTAATGTTGCATTATGTTGTATGTATTATGTGGATCAAAACTTTACTCCCGAAAAATGATAGAGAAATGCACAACACAATATTAATATGGAATCTTGGCTTTGCTCCTTTACCCAGTATACAATTTTTGTAATGTATTTATATTTCTACTGTTGTCCATGAAATAGACATTCTAAAACATATAACAAAAATTTCAAGCTTTCGGCACTTTGTAAACAAGAAGAATGGAGATATTACCTGGCGGAACAACTATGTATCTACTTTCTGTTCACATTTTGTTGGCTTAAGATTTTGAGACATGTTAGTATAGTGCTATAGACTAGTACCTCACTACTTACGGGAGGGACTATGTACAGTGTACTACTATACTGTTTTACAAACACTGACGTACCTAAATTTGGCACGGAGTCGCTCACTTTAACACTTATAACGTCTGATCTTGCATCCACGTTGCCAAGGTGAAGATGAGGAGAATCTATGATCAATTCAAGGGTGATGGTCAGGAGGCCTGCAACTAGCGTCTTTTCATGATACAAATCAAACATTCTACAAGCTGATACAGAGACTTGAATATTTGAAATGAAACTGAATTTTTCTCCTTCCAAAGACACTTTAAAAGTATTTACACTGTGACAAAAATTTCAGCCTTGCGAGCATGCATGCTGAAGACAATCAATTCGTGATGAGTTAACTGAAGTTTATTTTTCCTCTACTGAAAAATTACTTTTTATATAAAAAATAGTTCATATCAATTTGAAACTATTGTAATTAATTATACATACACACCATCATTGCATATAAACATGAATCTTAAATCATAGAGTAAATAAATCATTGTCAAAATCGTCAAATTCAAAATTAAGCAGTGATTTGTTATCACAATAATTGCATTATCTCAACTTTCAACTGAAATTTCAGAGCACTTCAGCATCTAGTAGCCTCAGTGGTAAAAGATATGAATTAGGTGACTGAAGTTTACCTTTAGACTTCTTGGTCTGATTAACCCTCTGCATGTCAAAGTCAAATTTTGTTGCTTTTACAAAATCTAACCCAGACAATCATTTTTGCCAATTCGGACAGTTTTTTCAGATTTTCCCCTAAAATTTTGATTGAAAACTGTAGCCAAAGAAAAGTTATACAATTTTGGCCCAAAACTATTTAGAAAATTACTAAAAATTTAACAAAAGTTGATAAAATGTTGCACTAAAATTTTGGCGGGAAAAATTACAACACAAAGGGTAAACAAATGAAAAAATCATGTCAGTAAAGGTGAGCTTGTTTTAATATATACACCAGAACTATTTTGTATGGCAACTCAGCAACCACCTCTGAAATAGACAGGAAGATACAGAGAGACTCATACCATTGCTTTGAAGCAAGTTTAGTACCCGCATACATTCTCTTCCTAATGTCTACACCTACATCTAATTCATTGTGCATGTATGAGGACGCTTCTACTTTTTTTTTAATTTAGGAAAACAAAAGGACACTTCTACCCTTCTACCAATGCGATGTTAGCGCCCTCACATGATGGATTTTCAAATTAATCCCTTTATTAGATATTTAACTGACAGACCATGGCTACTTTACTCTTAGTAACCCTTTGAGTGCTGTAATTTCCCGCCAAAATTTTACTGCAACATTTTACCAAATTTATGAATTTTTTCTGCAATTTTTTGGATAATTTTGGACCAAATGACTATAACATTTCATTGGCTACAATTATTTTACTAAGATTTTGTCAAAAATCTGAGAAAATTGACCGAGGTATATTTTATAAAGGCGACAAAAATTGACTGTGGCGCTCAAAGGGTTAAGTTCTGATGATAATGGATTCAGAGATATCACTGAATGCCACAAGCTTTTTATCATTCAGCCTGCCGATAAAATTTATTTCAAATATTAAGATGCGCAGCATGATTTAAAATAAACATACAGGTGCCATGCAGACAAGATTGGTATCAGAAATACCATTGGAAGTGTTAACATATTTGACAAAAAATTATTACAGTATTTGAATAAAAGGGTGCTGTATCTGTATATACACGGGACATAAATTATTAGTAAACAGAGAGAGACTGATGATATATCATACAAAAATAATTTGACAGGATAACAGTTTCTTTAATCATTTCCTAACGCTGTACAGACCACAACACCGAAACTTGTAAAGTATCATGAAAGTTTCTCAGACAATTCACAGATTCAAATGATTTTGTCGATGTTTGTTTATACACAATAAATAAAGTGTTATTGTGCATAACCAATTCTAAGTTTCAAATATGATCTTTTCCTTCATGCATGTACAACACCCTGAAAGTTCACCTGGACTATCTATGCAACAATAAGCTAAACTTACACATGTAATGCTTACATTTTTCAGGAAATATTTTAGGAAATAATTTAGCTTTCTTGGACTAGTTAACACTTAATCCTGCCTGATTCCCTTTTGAAAGATTCCAGACATATTCCAAATAAACGAGTAAATCTCCGACCACCACTCTATATTAATGATCAAATGGATTTACAATACATACAGACATCCACATAAATCTAGCAATGCAAAATTCTAATAAAATGACATGCCTCAAAAGCCTGAAAAATGGATAACAAAAATATCCCACAATGCAATAAATGTTACCATGTCATGGTAATGTTTGTTTCTAAGCAACTGTTGGGAGATATCTTAATTGAGCAAATTTTGTAAAGTAGATTAGTTTGATTTTCAGAGCGCAGATTCTATGGCGAGAAGACAAATTGACTAATTATGAGCATAACTTTCACATGTTCATGGGAGATATGCATTTACTTGGCTCTGGAGCCCATATTGCTGTCATTGTAGGAGTATTTATGACTTAAAAGTTGGCTAGCCCTGAAGATGAGTTAAATGATTTTTGTTTACAGATCTCAGAAATTCTAATCTACGTCTCCATTGGTTCAGTTTTTGGGGTAAAATAAAAGTCCTTTGTCAACATTGATACAGTGCAAGGAATTTGTTTCTTCTGGTGCATCTTGATATTGTAGGTACTTGATTCAAAACTATACGCCACCATCTTGCTGACTCTGGTCATCATACGAAGCACATCCATGCTTTGACCATGGCGATCAAAAACTTGACATATGGCTTGAACAAACCAGGATCCGTTTTTAGGATTTCGCCACGAGTAGTAACCTAAAAATGACAACAAAGTAAGATTTTCCAAACAGTCTTTAGTAAGTGTTAGTTGAAGTAAACAATCTTTATACTTATTAAAACTTCATTTTGCATCATTCATACAGGATATTATTTGCGTGCATGCATTTGCTTAACCGACCAAAATTTTAGTGAAACATTTTACCAATTTTTATGTATTTTCTGTAATTTTTTTGATAATCTTGGACCATATGGACATCACATTTTATTGACTATATTTTTTTATCAAAATTTTGGCAAAACTGAAAAAAAATTGACTACGTAACTGTACATTTTATAAAGATGACAAAGACTGACTTTGGTGCTCAAAGGGTTAACAAGAACTCTGCTAACATCAGCTGTACAAACAATAAATGTCAACTCGTGAAGCTGTAGGGCAAACAGCAATATATTCGTTTGATAATTTATTGTGGTTTTCTGCTGGTGATCATTAAAGTAGGTGAAAGTGGACAAAACATGTACATCCACATACCAGGCACTGTTGAATAACAGATGAGGAAATCAGCTTCCACAGGAAGGCGCTGGGCGACAGGAGCAGCATCTGTTTGGTCAGCGGCTTTCAACAAAATACCATCATCAAATTCATTACCCCGACATGCCTACCATGAAGAACATGGAGAATGCTAAACATACATTGCTAAACTCAGTCAGCACACAAGTACAGTCTCTAACTGGCTAGAGAGTTTTTGATCTCTGCCTCACATTAGGGCGCCCTCAATAGTATGGCTACAAGAGCCCCTCCAGTCAGGCTGCACTGTGCGACAATAAAGTTAGAAGGCCATGGCCTTATCAACAGTAAGCTGTGAGAAAGTTTAGTAAACAAGCTGCTCTGCAGTTTGCTAAATATTTCATTATGAAAGGGAAAACCATGCATCAATTTCAATCTTTCATTTACCATTTTCATGTGAATATTGTAAGGGGAGAACAAAATGCATTTAACTTGGGTTTTTTTGTTTGATTGGAGATTTAGTAGGAGACCATTTTGTTCAGAAGAATGAAAATATTTTAAGCAACTGCACTGCCTCTGTATGCATGAAAACTAAAGTCCACAACAAGTAATCATACAGTATAAGAACAAATTTTAAGTACATGTTTTGCATTACATGTTTTATTTTGGAATGCACAAGCAATTTTCCAATAATATTGCACTTACCTGAAGGAAGAAAAGTTTTGGTTTTCCAATTAGTGCTTCACACCTGTCTCCACGGAAGTACTTGGTGAGTTCTTCAACCGGTGTCGTACCGTCTATTCCATAGATGATGCCGTCATCTCCATGGCTTAGGATAGCCACCGCTACACAATCAGAATCTGAGTGATTTTCACGTGCGACTAGTCACAAGGAGAGAGAAACACAAGCTATGAACTTTTGGGCCAGTATAAAAATCTGTAGATGATTTACATGATCTAATTTTTTCTTGCCTCACAAAATTATTTCAATATGAATCATGAAATTATCAAAAATTTGGCTTTCAATACTATGTATAAATCAAAACTAAACACTTAAAATTTGTAAAATATTCAAATTAATTTTTTTATCAAAATCCTTAGAACTTTGTGTTTGATCTAGGTCCTGAGTGGCAGATTGCAGACAATTCAGTCGTACCCCTTTTATTCTCTACTGTTACACTGCCGTCTGTGTATGTGTGTGTATGTGTGCGCGCGCCAGATATAGCCACTGTAACAGACGCTTTATAAAACTTAACCAAAACTAATCTCATCACACCACATAATAATTGTGATCATAAGTGGCGCGAACCAAAATGTCAATTACAATAGTACTTACGCAGTTTTAATACAGCATGCATTTTACCGACACTTAAGTTATCATATGCTTTGACCTCAAAGCCAAGTCTGTTGAAAGTCCTATTCAAATTATCTCTGTCTAGGTCCGTCCCATTCCGTACATTCATCCCAGTTTTGGGGTCAAAGTTCTTGTTATTGATGATGAGTGCCCGTCCTCTTTTAGGATATGTCTTGTACACATATTCCGCATCTTGTGCTGCACTCTCCACAGCGG
Source organism: Ptychodera flava (assembly GCA_001465055.1). NCBI lineage: Eukaryota > Metazoa > Hemichordata > Enteropneusta > Ptychoderidae > Ptychodera > Ptychodera flava. The sequence continues at coordinate 375,596 of LD348827.1, read as the reverse complement.
TCTCAGCCTTGACTGGTTCACTGGGTTTTGCTTCTCTGTAAAGGAAGAAGGTGAGTATTATCATAATCTTTGCTAAATACAGCTGATGTCTTGTTGGACAATTTTTCAACTTATCTGTAAAAGTATATGGTGCATTGTTGGTGACCAAATGAGAGTGAATGATCTGCTGCATGACAACATAATGCCAAAGGTCTGCACACTATATTTGATAATGTAAACAGCTTTCTTATTTCGATGGCCCAGCGCAAAAGGGGTGTATCCCCTGTGTTAAAGCATAGGAGAATGCTTCTTGCACTGGGCCATCAATTTGACACTTGGTAACTGTTCAAGAATTTCATTTTTCTAGTGATTATTAATTTACATGCAGGTTACAATGTCACGGCTCCTGATAATTTGACAGTAGCAGTGCTGTGATTGACTATCTACTGTCAATACACCATTGCTCAAAACATTTAAATTTGGGTACGCTGATTGAGCCAATGAGTGTTCGGCAATTGTTGTATTGTAAGAAAGAGGTTGTTTCATGTTGATAACATACCGGTAGGTTCCCTTGGAAAGCTATCCCGCAATGCACAGAAGATTGATTTTGACGAAAGGAGGATAGCAGGTATGAATTCAGAGATGTATTGGAAGCCATCGATGGTGGTTTATTGAATAAATTGTACCTTTTGTGAGGGAAATCTGTCTCCAAACTAGGCAATATGTGTGTATCATGGACATTTTGTTTCTGAACTTCCTCTCTTTCTGATGCATACAGTGGCCTTTGCCATATATCGAACCACAGGCGACTGTGATGTGACAGATATTATTTGAGTTTGTGAAGAATACAGTTGTACTTGTGACATTGGAAATAGTTACTATTGACATCTATTAATTATCATTTTCTGTCAAAACACTGGTATATTTCATTTACTTTTTTCAATAAGCAGTCATTCCAAAATAGTTCAAAATCATGTTTTGAAAGGAGATTCAAGTCAAGATGAAGTAACCGTAACTGAACAACAAAATAAAACATAAAAGTGTTCAGACTTTTTCTCCAGACTCACCGTGAAAAAATGGCATCAGTTTCTTCTGACGGTGTCTCTGCCTTGTCTTGTGACCCATCAGTACTGGTTTCTTGCAAGTTGCGAGGTTTACGTCTTGTAGGCGCAGCGTCTATTGTTTCTACCGGTACTTCCCTGTCACTGTCGTCTTCATCTCCAGAAGGAGGGGCTAGCATGACCTTTTCTCCGTCATTGACCTCTTCATTGTCTTTGACCGTTAGTTCACCAAGGGAACTGGCGACATCTGCCAAAAGAAATCAAACATACATGTACCATGTGATGATATTGATTTTCTCTGTAAAATGTACAAGCATACAAAAAATCAGCTGGCTACCTGCAGCAAAGCATATACAGTACATGTAGCTTTCTTTGCTTGAGTATCACTAGACTGGAAGCTCCCCTCTCTTAGGGGGCATAGGGAGTGTCCTTGAGTGACGGATCTTTCAGTCTAGAGTATCACGACACATTTTAAAGTTCTGTCCTCTAAAATTATCAATTGACTGTATACAAAAAGAGCGAACCAATATAGGGCAAGTCTGGCTACCAAGAAAGTTGTCAATTTGCATGCTGAAAGCTGAAAGAATTTGTGTTCTCAGCTAAAATTGCAGTACCAAACATTTTACTGTACTTCACATCATGTATCACATCAAAGAATGAATAAATAACACACAATCTATCAATTGTCAGCTTTGTTACCAAATGACAGAAAGATACTACAAAACTGCAAGGGTGAAAAAAATTGTTGGTTTATCCCTCATAATTGTACAAAAATAATGCGATGACACCTTTTTTATTTCCTTTTTTTTGAGTTTAAAAGATCCAAATTCCAACATGCAAACGACTAGATGATGTTAAGAATTGTACAGTATGTACATATGATCTTTCAAATATTACATTTTCTTTCTTGCATAACACATTGCAATTTTTTATACCTTATTTTCTTTTTAGCAAACTTTACAAAAAAAGACTGAAGTGGCTAATCTAAATCGATGTAAGTGATGATCAGAAATTAAAACTCTTCTTTTTCACCTAAATCTATCAGTACTTTTAGTACTGGTACAGACACATATGCATTCATGGCATACCACAGATAATTCAACATTCACGACATGTAATTCTTCAAAGTCATCTACAAATCTACATCTGTCTTTAAGAACCATAGCCAGCATCCTAATTACTACTGGATGGTGTAGTGCATGTTTGGATTTGATTAGCCTGTTTCCCTAGTATTCCACATGCTGTACTTTTTGATGGATTTTCCTGTAGTTTTTGTTGTTTATAGAAAGTAGATTTCGTTTTACTCACAAAACACGTCTGGTGTTCAACTTGGCAACATAGCCTGTACATGTGTAATACCCACTGGTATTAGCCAAACTGAATTGTATTCTGTTGTCAAGGCAAGCATTCATTTGTCAACAATGGTGTATATTATGTACATGTACAGGGTTTTGTGTTGGCAAGGCATTCACTTTGTGTTTCAATACAGTTTATAAGGAGAGGAATCAGAAAATGTGTTCTTGTTTAGAGAACAAAAATAATGAAAATATTATCAACACTTTAATACAGCACTTGTATCTTCCAGGAGATAAATACTGTCTTTCAGTGATACATCCTTTCTGAATAAGGATTTAAGGTAGTACGTGCCTCCAAAATGAAAAACAACCTTTTGCTCAAACTTTCCTGAAGCAAACTTTTAATTGACCATTCTCTTTCAAAATCAAGAATAAAAATCGGGGTCACTGCGCAAATTTTAGTACTTGAGAAACAAAATATCTAATATTTACCGATATTCAAATTAAAACTGGCCATCATCCCTGTATAACCTCTATGGAAGAAATAAAATTCCTGATTTTCACAGCACTAACCTGGTGAAAACTTTTTTAATACATACGTATGCCTCAAAATGAGCCCCTACAAGTGGTAGACAAAAAGAACATAGTAAAAATTTGAGTCCAAACATTTGTCTCAAAGGTACATTCTTAATATCGTTCCATTTAAAGGCCCCATTAAACAGCTACATGTACTTTAAACAGTGCACCTCTTTAGCTCAGTGTTCAAATGCGAAGACAAGTACTCGGACTCTTTGAAAGAAGACCTAGAAGACAATTGTTCTCTGGTTCATTGATGTAGAGCTGTTTTCCCGAAGCACATTCATTTCTTAAGTTGTGATTTCAGTATGCAATGCATGTTCCACACCTTGTAAAATGCTTAGTTAAAAATAGCAAACACTACGTGAACAGCAAGCAAAGAAGAAAACACATACAATTTACTTATACCCAGCTTTGTCAATTTTTGTTGTAAATCTTCATGAGTTTTTCCTAGGTTTGAGAGTGAATTTCACTGGCATTCATTAGGTTTTATTAAGGTAGAATGCGCCACGCAGACAGATATTTAGACTAAAAATTCTACAATTGTTTTCTGATTTACCACATGTGGGGGCTCATTTTAAAGCTGCAGAAAGAAAAAATTTCACATTCTTAGTTTTTCGAAAATCCAAAATTTAATTTTTCCCCATAGAGTTATAAACACAGGGATGTCGGCCATTTTGAATTTCAAATATCACAAAATGTTGGTTAATTTGTTTCTCTAGTTCAAACTTTGCACGATGATTTATTGTTGATTTGGTAAGAGAATGGTTGAAAGTTTCACTTGGGGAAAATTTCAGCAAAAGTTTAAGTTGTTCACTTTGAGGCGCATACTATTTTTACATTGCTAATTGTGCTAAAAAGAAGTATAAAAATAAAAGCGATAGTAATAAAAGTAACTTTAAAATATTTTTTATCTATGTTGGTAATGTTTACAGTAACCACTTTGTCAATATGAGAGATTGCCAGATATTCAGTGTTTAGACACTTGTGAGTGATTTAGCAATTTATGTCTCAGCACAAAAAGACGGATCATTTCTCCTTTTGGTGAATTTACTGCTTTATCTAAAGGTTACATACTCATGAAAACAATCGATCACATATATAAAAAGTATGTTCTAGGATAAATATTAAATCAAAGTACAGCATTTTTTATGAATACAGAATATGGCATCAGTTTTAAAAATGTAAACTTCATCTTGGCGGCTATCAAGGGTGGCAAACAAACTGTACATACAAACACAAAATTTGAAATTCACCATGTTTTGAAAGTAGAACTACAACATCCCTAAATACCACAAAACCAGTGAAAAGCATCACAACCTTTATCTTGCTTTGATTTTCATGTTTAACTGAGAAAAGTTTCCTGAGTCCTTAAGGTTTGAAGAATGAAGTTTGAACATATATAGACCATCTTGAACCCTTCACTCCTCAACAACCCAGTATGGAAGTCCACCCACCTAGTGTATTGAAAATAATGAGAACATGTTGAAGTCTGGAATCCACGGGACAAAGCCTATAACAATTGACCAGTGTGGAAAGAATAGTTCTAACACATATTCATTTCACTTTCCTTTTAACACAAAGATTCCTTTGTTGGATCCAAAGACTCCGACGTCATACTGTAGGTGTAGAGTGAAGATGGTGATGCTAAATGGAAGATCACCATATTATCAGAGCTCTCCTGAGGTTTCAATGTATACCATTCTGGTCAATAAAATAAATATCAATCATGGCAGTAATCAAGCCATTTTGATATTTCAATAAATTTCACTCAGTTTTGGTATCAGTACTGATATCATACAAAATATTTGGAAGAAACAATATCTTTGAGTCAACCTGCAACTTTGTAATTGTGACATGCACGCATACAAATTGGTAAGACTAAATCCTGAATAATATTTTTCAAATGCTGGTAATTTATAATTTTCCTATTTCATTAGAAGAGTCTCTTGTTGGCAACAGTGAACTTAATTTCTCATCTTGAAAGAAGGTATTTTTTATGGACTGGAGATTAGTACGTGCTATTTTACAAGCAACTCTTTATAATATACATGTAAGTCCAGTTTGGTTTTTAGCTACTATAGACTATAGTCTATAGAAGCTATTGGGATGGGTATCCGTCCGGCGTCCGGCGTCAGTCTGTATGTATGTATGTATGTATGTATGTCCGTTTGTGAGGCGTCCGTCCACTCAAATATCTTGAGAACCGCAGTACTTACTGATTTGATATTTGTTGTGTAGATGAAAAATATGATTTTGAGAAACTAGTTTTTTTAATTTTGTGATATTGTTGAGAGTAGGCAAATTAATGCCAAAAAAGGTGTTTTTGGTAAAAAATCTTCTTCATAACCGCTGGTCAGACAGCTTTATTATTTGGTATACGGGTCCCAAGGGATAACCCAACTTAGATTTGTTCAAATTGTGATGAAATATGCAAATGTGTATTTTTAAGGAATTTTTTTTGTCATTTTTGGTCAAAATTTGACTTACATTGTATGGAATTCTTGTACTGTATAAACCCTATCAATTCAGGAAATCAACAAAGCCAAAATAATTTTAGTGTGGAATTATCAGAAAGTTCAACTTTTTTTGACAGTTCATAGTGAAATGCTTACCATCTTGGAG
>LD348827.1:342469-356128 GCA_001465055.1 Ptychodera flava | reverse complement strand
GATTGTGCCGCAAATTTGCTGCAAAGAGTTTGCAGCAACGTTGCAGCAGGGAGTTTGCTGCATATTTGCAGCAAGTTCACAAGAAACCTAATTTGCATCTGAAAAATAAACCACCCGCATATTTGCGGCAAATAGTTTGCTGCAAATTTACTGCAAAGCTTGTGGCAAATTTGCAGTAACAGTTTGCGGGAGGCCTAAAATTTCGGTAAGGGTTACATTGTCAATGCTGCAGTCTTTGAACAATCTGCCTATCTACAGGCATAGTTCTGCTCAGTCCAGCAGTGTCCTTTTTTCCTCAGACTTATTCTTCTACACCCGTTAAATCTTAATTTTCACCATTTTGCCAAATACCATAGAGAACCTCAAGTATTTTATACAGCTTGAAATTTTGCTCAAAACCTTTTTGATATACCATATTTCATCCCTTGCCATAGTATTTCTAATGCGACAAAGACAAACATGAATGAGGGAAATCTTATTTTAATTGCAAAACATGTGTTGAACATCAGCAATCTAAAGTGAGAATAATTCAAAGATATAAACATCACCTACATAAACTCCTTGTAATTCTTCTAAAGTGACTTGTATGTTGATCTGATTTGATTATTTTAAAGGAGGGACGTAGTAAACGTTCAGCTGAAAATCTGTCCAACTCTTTCATTCACTTTATTTTCTAAATTCAGCACAAAAATCAACCAAAAAAATTAAAAAAACTTAGTACTGAATACAATAAAAATATTTCACAAACAATACATGAGGGTAAAACCTTGTTGTGAGTTAATGTTTTCAAAGTGGATTGAAATTTAATACTTGAATAACAAGGGAAGTGTTAATCACGTATTGTTTGAAAGCAAAACAACATCTGGCAAATATACACATCACACAAAACAAATTAATTTATCTCAATAATAAATTTTACTTAAAAATATGGTTGTAACAACGTTTGTTTTCAAACAAATGAATGTCCATTATACTTTAATATTCAAAACACCTCACAATTTCTCACATGTATGTGCAATGCATGCCTTTTTTAAAAATCACCTTTTCTACATGATTTTCAAATGGACAGTCATGAGGGCGATGCTAACAGTTTAATAAAGAAAGATCATAAAACTCGATTGAAAAAATAAAACGTTACATTTCTAAATCACACACAAGTTGACAGAAATACATGTGCTGGCTAATTACCGGTCATCAGAGAAATAAGCCATTCTGCTATGCATTACTGAAATTACACTGCACTGAATTCAATTTCTGGCTCTATTATCTCATTTGTAAAGAACCAAGTTTGAACACAGCTTACAAAAAGAGCAGCTTTCAGCCAAAGAAATGGTGATTCAAACAGATATACATGGAGAACAGTGCTTTGAAAAGACCATTGGAAAAGTATACAGATTCGTGAGAGCGACTTCCATGGAAAAATGTCTAGAAACTATTTTGACTGGAGAAAGAAAAGGACAGAATAGCTGGTGTGTTGAATCAGTGTGCTAAGTAGACTGCTGTATTATGCAGAATGTCACAGGTTACAGTGATGTTTAAAAAAAACAGCACAATAAGGCATCTAAGTTTCCAAGTTGTTTAAACAGTTGTACTGCAGTGAGTTATATATTAAGCTGGTGTTGACAAAGAACAGCAAAGTTTTCAAAGCAATCAAATTTTGAACTGTTGCAGACTTCTTATCACTTTTGAAATGACCTTGATCACAAAATACTGATTGATATAAACATTATTTCTCTCTGTTTTTAAATATTCAATGAAAATACACTTTGTCATGCATGAATTCTTTAGAAACAGCTTAGAAATGAGATTTCTATTGTAGGCAGTACTTACAAAATGACTTTACTTCAAAAATGACAGATAGTATTAATCATACCTTTGTCTTAGATGTGGTAAAACTTACGTCAATCATACCTGCATGGTTTTCTTGCTTAAATTCCTGATTTGAAATATCTGGTTTTTTTCAGTCACGTAGAAAATGGGTAGTAACAGTGTTTAATTTCTTACAAATCTGACATTTGATTTGAATATAAAATGGTTCACTTCATTTTGAAGGATGAAATATATACAACATGTGTGAAACTTCACTAATAATAAAATAATGCTGCCTTGCAACTTTTATTTTGATAGTGACATTGAACTTACAAAATTTTGACAAACTTGCAGAAGATACATGCAGTCTTGCAAATAAAATTCATGCTACAGTATTTTAAAGTACAGTTGTGTCTCTCTGGCAACGGCAAGGATAATTCATTTATATATTTCAATATGCAAGACCATATCGCATCACCCAGTACAGAAAAAACAAAATTTTGAAACAAGTGTTAAAAAAAATAAATGTTCTTTGAAATACTTTAGCAAAAGGTGTATTTTATTGGTCTTGCTTTATCAAATCATGAAATGTAGACACAAAAGTAATTTTGTGACAGATAATTAGGCCAAAGTAATTAAATTCTTTGTTTTACGTCCCCACCCGCGTAGGTTTTTAAGGTTTTCATGAAAAACACACACAATGTATTTGAATAGGAAATGTTAGGACATGACCGCTTTAACTTTTCTGAACTAAAATTTTGTTACAATTTTTATTTGCTGCAATCAAATTACATTGTGTTAATTTTCTTGTGTGTGTGTTTTAGGCGCGTACCTATTCCCATTTTGAGTGGACGCAAAACAAAGAATTTAATTGCTTTGGCCTTATCAAGATTTTAACTTTTGATAACATTTTTCACCCATTTGCATATTCATGTCATTGTCATGTTATCTGAATGCCTAATTTCAGAGTCATTATGTATAAATTATCCATGACCTTTGCTCTTTTGTACAGACTGAAAGATACATATACTGTAAAATAATTAATTTTCAAAGGGAATTTGTTATTTTGATGTTTCACACATTTCACTAGGATTTAAGTTCACTGCCGGTTTTTGCCAGTAAAACAATAGATTCTATTGTTATTTAACATTTTCACTGGGATATAATTTAGTGGATTTATGTTTCAGCACAAACAGCAAAATTAAATCCCAGTGAATAGTTGATGCTTTTACAGTATAGACATGTTGAATATCAATAGGCCCTCACAGATCCTATCAAAGCATGCACACTTGGCAAACGGAGCTAAAAATGATTACTAAAACTCATACATTAAATTTGAGTAAAGATGAGTCACATGAGCAATGACATTACTAGGATCTATAAATATGGATATTCCAGTCTGATGAAAAACACACTTTAAAAGCAGTGAAGGCTTGGCAAATATTGAGATCACAATAGACATGATAGAAACTAAAAACAATTTCCAATATTGGCCATTTGAACTGAGTTGCGAATTTCAGACAAAATTTTCTCGTGGATGATCATGGAAATCTGTGTTATTCTAGTTTTCAGCAAAATATTTCATTACAGCTGACTTTAAAATAACAACAAGTAGCCCTTAAGGATACATGTAAATATGGCTACACATACAGGAAACCAGTGTGCCTGCAACTTTTAAATTTACAAATCATGTCTTTGTTACAAACTTGGATCCAACCTTTGGCTCGGTTACGAGTGATAATGATACAGATATCCAAAAGGTGTGATTTTTGGTCCTGTGTATGGGGAGAATTTTGAGATTTTCAATTCTCAAACAAGAAATTACAAATCAACTTTCAAAAATGATCTCAAATCCCCCATCGAATTTTGGTCAATAAAACTGAATGCAATAAATGGAAATTGGTACTTAATCATCACATTCAGATTAATTTTCTCTACTATTATTCACATATTTATGTAGCACAGATTCTTTTTCAAAATTTTATTTGAGTCATCAAAATTAAAGAGATATATGGAGTCTGGATAAACAATTTTAAAAAAAATCATTTCAATCAACATGAGATTCCTTACAACATTTTATGGGTCGACAGCATGCAGACAGTTGCCCCACTTCTTCACATGGGTGTCGTACGTGATACACAATTTTGTCAAAAAACATATCTTTATTTTCCATATTTATGAGAAAATCAACACCATAAATCATCAGTTATCAGAAACATTGAGAAATAACACAGCATAGTACTGCTTGTTTGTTGGGTAACTTATACAGTCCAAGGCAGTGAAAATCTGCACTTTGGATTTTAAACATAAAGGACTAAAAGTACTGTTTGCTCTTTGCTAAGCAAAAAACAACAGAAATAAAAGACAATCTTTTGAATGATGCTGGCAAAAAAATAAGTATTATACACAAAGTAAAGGTACAACTTAAAATCTTAATACTGAAAAATTTGGAAAACATGGAAAATGGATATATACAATAGCATGACGTATACATCTGGTTTTTAGAAATCCTAATTATCGTTATCTACAAAACTCTGAGTCTATATTTAGTTGAAAATAAAATTTCACATGCCATGAAAACAGAGGTTTTGAGGTAGGAATGTCATAGTAAGTCAAAATAAATATGGCAGTTATCTTATTTCTACTGTCTAAAATGTATCTAGGTATGACCTGAACAGCCCCTTGTGTGAATAGATCTCTCCTATGTAAAACTACACAGAACAAAAACCTATGAGAGATACAATAATCTTGGAATTAATCATCCAGTGTTGACTTTGTCAAATCAATAAATCTATGGTTCAAAAAGGTCATGTTTACATCACTGAGATGGCTTAAAGTATTTTCAATTCTATCAGTTTTAACTGACGCTTACATTAATATATCAAATAGCTTTAATAGTTAATACTTTACGACTGCTGATACAATGCTTGGTTTACAAATTTTGAACAAATATTTGGATCTCAAAATATTTAATAGAAACACAAACATTTGATTTCAGAAAAAACAGAGACTTTCTTTCATGCATGACATATCAATTATGCATTTTCTGTTTATTAAAAGGTTAAAAATCCACTCATTTTTGGTATGACAATTCAGATTTCATGGTTATTAAAAACCCAGGTGTTCCGTTTGATAATTTATATCTGATAATGCTGCTTAGATTAGAAACAGGTCAAACCACTGTGTTTAGTCCTTCACTATGGACAAACGCAGATGACTAGTTTCACATCATTGCAAAGGTGACAGCAAGAACTATGCACTGCAAAGTAGAGATGGAAAATTGAGTTTTTACTTCTTGACTTTGGGGATGAAACTACTGTATCAAGCCATAGACTCTCTTTCTCGAGGGTCTATGATCAAGCAAACCACTGTAACCCTTTGAGTTGCAAGGTCAATTTTTGTCATCTTTATAAAATATCATCCATCCAATTTTGTTCAGGTTTTTCCGAAAATTTTGATCCAAAACTGTAGCCAATGAAAAGTGATGTCCATTTGGTCTAAAATTATCAAAATAGTCACAGAAAATATCATAAAAATTTGCGAAATGTTGCACTAAAAGTTTGGCAAGACAAATTACCGCACTCAAAGGGTCAATAAGGGAAGAACTTTACGGTATTTCTTGATGCTAGCTGTCATCAAAGATAAAAATTCCTTTTTTTGTGCAGACTACAACTTACACACAAAATGTCTAGAGTTCAATTGTGATCCCTTACAGGGACCACAGCTGTGACTTCTGATATTTTCAGCATTTTTTTCTGTGAAACAATTAAATTTTCGTATTATTCTCCCTGCTGTCTGTTGGAATGCAAGGTAGAAGCCATGCAAACACAATACAATATATACAATATGCAGTGTTATTGTTGAAAAATGAATTGTAATCCACACTAAAATTCAGTTGTTTATGCAGACTTTGGCCGCTAGACACCTAATGGTTGTATAGACACTTCGAACACTCGAAATTTCAACATGATTTTGGGACTAGATCAAGCAAGTGTATTTCACAAACAGAACTAAAATCTGGAAAACACATCAAACGCAACAGATACTGGAACTTTTTTAGCATTGCATAGCAATGAGAGGCAAAGCACGGCCATAGACAGTTATCAGTATGACTTCAAACACTTACATATTTGACATACACATTGTATTTTCAACTGTAATGGAAATACAGAGTTCCATAATCTTTGGGGGATTCAATTCAGGGTACATTCAGTATATTGCGTGAAGTGCTGAAGTTAACACTGTATCTATACTTCAATGATGGAATGATTGTAAGTTTACAGCCAAATAATCTATGAATAACACACAAGGCACAATATTCAGTACCAGTTTCAGACGTTGAATTATGTGATAAGCCTTTCACACTGTTACAAATCTTTTCAAAAATATCCCTTATATTGTTCAGTTGTGTCACTCTTTATCACCTTTTCAACCAAAACATGATGTCTTGCCTATAATTGCTGATGTCTTCATTTGTCTCTGAGCATTATTTTGGTATACTCTTTGGTAGTCCGAAAATCCGATTGGTCGTTGAAAACCACTTCATTTTTGTCCAGCTTGGTATCCCATGACTTGATCCATTTTCATCAGCCTTGGTATACTGTTTGGTGAAGCACGACTTGTTTGGTTGTCCTTTTATTTGTGGGCCATACATTGATTGGTCCCATTCATTCTCACAGCAAAATGTATCCATTTAGATTTCAAGACGCATTACTTACATTTCATGTCATATTAGGTCATGCATATATCCTAATATAAGTCTCTTCACTATTATTGTATAGAACATTTGAGTCTGTTTCAATAAATTTACTTTTTGTAGAACATTACCATCAATACAAATTATCCTGCTTATCAGCAGTATCTGGTTTGTCTTTGAGCTGGATTATTTTTTGTCTTCTAAATATCTAAATAAATATTTTAAATATTCTCTAGTACTTTTACTTGTGTTTTCACTGATTTCCCTCTTCCAGAACCAGTAACCCTTTGAACTCTGACCCCTAGTAACCTATGACATCATACAAAAATTTTCACCAGAGCAGCTTGTAAAAGATTAATGCCCTTTTCCCCACTTATCAGCAACATCCAGTTGTCTAAAAGTTGACATGTAAGTCCTCAGAACTCATTTAAACTGGTTGTCTGTAGTACTGTCTGTAACAATATGGTGGACTGTGATGTTTACATCAAGATTTTTGGTTGTCAAGAAGTTTATTTGTGTCTTAGATAGTTGTCAGCATATGTTCAAGTAGTCACCAGTGCTAATATTGGTTCTTGGTGATGTTACCAACATCTAAACTGGCTTGCCTAAATATTGTCCCAAAGTCTGTAGTGATTTTTTTCTTTTACTTCTTTCCTATTGTACATGTACTTTATTCACCAGCATCCTCCTTTTCTTGTTGTCAGGGTTACAATCTTACACTCTGACGACCACTTTGCTCTCATTTGTCTTCCCTGAGTTTAAATTTGTTACTGCGGCAACAACTTGACTTTGAAGCTATGGGATAAGAAAAGACAAGTTGGTGTTGGTTTACGGTCAGATTGTAGACATATACCATTACAACATAAACTCACTAATTGCGACTAAAAATTCTACGATTTCATTTTCAGAACAACCTTGGAAAGTTTACTGTGATGAAAAATTTGGGGTGGAAATATTCACCAATCCTAATGTGGAGTTTTCGAAGTCTTCAAACCTTTCACCACCAAGTTTGGCCTAAACCCATTGTTAACAATGGCAATGTGGACCTCTTAACTTTGAATTAGGGGTAAATAGGTTGATGTCAGATAATGCATGAGCGCCCTCTATCTTAGGAATTTCTGAAAATTTTTCCCAAGTCAGTCATCTTACAGTATCGGTAAATGTTAAATTTTCTATTGTCAAGTACAATATGCTTTAGACAGGGCTGTGTTCAGTTTTAGAGGGTACACTGTAAACACAAATTGGAGATTAAATTCACAGATAATGCTTACTTTGAGAAGCGTCCAGACATCACGTTGTCGTTGTGTGTGCATCTCTGACAGTTTCTGACAGTCTCTTTGCAAATTCTTCTCTGTACTCTTCATCTTGTTCAGCAGGCTGAGGATTTCATGTCTCAGCTTTAATGTGTCACTGTGAAGAAAAGTCAAAGATACTCAAAGATATCAATTGAAAAAGACATTGGTCTGTTTCATAAAATTACTCATTCAAACAGCTCCCTTAATGAGTAACTTTCACAAAGCATTCAAGAGTTCTGACCTTTGGTTAAATGTCAACTGTGACTGTTGATATTAAAGTTGAAGTAATTTGTGAATTCTTACACAAATGCTACATACTAGAACACAGAGAGGGAAGTGGTTCTGAAGAATCGCTTTTGGTGAAGCAAAGTTTCTTGACCTATTCAGAGATTGTTTACAGACTTTCTGACACAGAAAACTCACCTAATTTGTGCTGCTATCATTTTGTGGAATCTCTCCCAAGCAATGATGGTCTTGTCAATGACTTTGGACATCTCTAAGCAGCTGTACATCCTATCACGTTCACCTGACAAGCAGAAAGACAGAAAGAGTTGTCATGAATCACTGACATAATACTCGTCTGTTCTGATAACGAACTCCAATTTGAAGAATGAAGCTGACCAAGTTTGACTTTAAACATCATAAGAACCAATATTTTCAAGATCAGTTTTCCATACCAGTCACATTATTCTGGGTATATATGCTTCTTTGATTGCACAGTTGTTGATATACATAGAGAAACTGTCACTATCTGCAAACATTTAGTACAAATGTTCTTTATCATCCAGCTCAGCTGTATACTTGCAATTGTATGTTTAACTCTAATACTTTTAAGGAAGGAAACTTCAAACTAAAGTGCGGCATCTTTTTATCAACTCACCTTTTGGAGTTTGTATCACACCCAGAAAGAGTTTCTCTGCTTCCCTTTTCCTGTAGACAGGACAATCAAAAATGAATATTCCTGCAAAGTTTTTGTGCTTTACAGAAGAACGATATCAAAACTTAGGAAATCATATTGACATTGACCATAAACATACCCAGATTTGGTAGAAGTTTTTTTAAAACCCTGCAGGAATGAGTCAGTTGTCTAGTCAAGGTTGTGTCAACATCAAAAAAAATAATCATATTTTAAATAGCTACACCTTGTACATATTTACAACAAAAAAGCTATATGCCTTCCCAACTATTAGTCACCTGTACGATGTTGGGCCTACAATGTCCTGTATTATGTTTTATAGCATATCCTTAACACAGTATTAAACACAAACCAAACTCACACCATTAGTAAAGATCCAGACATACCTCATTAATAAGAAGCTAATTTTAATTACTAGTAAGATTGTTTTTGAAAAAACTTACAGGTTTTCAATTTCCAAAGGTCGGTGTTCATCTTGCTTTTTGTCTGGATTCAATTTCTCTGAGATTTTTTGTTGGAGTCTTGAAGCCCTCCTTTCAATATCATGCATAAAATTATCCTGTGAAAGAAAACAAGATGATAATTGCTAATGCAAATTTCCATGAGCTGATTGGTCAGTTTGTGTCACATGATGCTGTCTCATATCAAAACAAATACAAATGCTTGCAAGGAAGTCTATTATTGGCAAATGATAAGTTCTATTTTGCTTTAAATATTCATTCTGTTCATTGAATGTCTGCATTTAAAAATGTTTCCCTGTTCACCAGTCACCATTGATATCAATGGGTTTGGGTCAAAGCATTGCAGTGAAAGGGTTAAAATATATCATTCACAAACAGGCAATTACAGCCTTAGAACAAAGTTCTAAGCAATCATCAACTTTACTGTTTCAAAGATGTGCCTCAATATGGCAGTTTTGTTTGGCTAATTCACAGTTGTTATTTCAAAACATTCTTAGTAAACACACAGTCAGCAAATGATCTCTGCTGTCACTTTTCTTCACTTTGACAAAATAAGTCAGATTGAGAACTTCCAATTTGATTAGTACGTAGGTATTCAACTTATCATTTCATCTCAATGTCAATATGCAGCATTTTTGGTGTCTGCAATACACCAGTTATTGTTACCACAGCTAATCCTTGGGGTTCCCTTGGTATATCAACAGTAATACAACCACTCTTCATAGATCTCGGCAAACAAGCTGAGCTGACTCAGCGTCAAAAAGTGATGTCAATGTCATGGGATTGTATCAAAATTTTGATATCTACAGCTAAACACATACCTGACAAAACATGTCTAGTTTTTCAAATTCCAACTTCGACTCTTCCCAAGACTCAATTATCTTGTCAGATTCTGGAAATTTGAATAGCAATGAATTGACAATCAATGGATAGCATAAAAATCAGTCCTTCTTCATCAACATGGCTTTAAACTCTGTACTTCGCATCTTTCAATTTCCTGAGATCTAAGAAGTCAATCTTTTTACAGCTTTGTTTATTAATAAGGTTACGTATGTTAGGTATTCTAATTTGCATATATTACACATTCATGACTTGAAATGAATAATTCGCATATATTACACATTCATGACTGGAATTGAATAATATGCATATATTACACATTCATTCTATAACTATGATTTTATCTTCACATGATATAATACATCAACAATCACCCATTGTGGATGACACTCTTTCATAGAGAGAATCATTGGCAGAGCTTACTGTATCGAAATCACATCTAAACAATCAAGTATTTGTTTCATTTGTTTCAACTCATGTAATTGATAAATACATTACCTATTCCAGTGGCAGTCTGTTCTTTGTAGCTTTCAAGGTCAAGTTCTAGACTGTAATGACACAATGCAATAATACAAAGTCAGTTTCTCACCATAAATTTCAATGTTCAATATAAGAATTAACTAAGATTTCATAACAGTTGTAGGAAAATTAAAATTATCATAATTCATTAAAAGAACTCTTGATATCTGTATATTTTTTTTGTACCAGTTCTGTTCTGGACAATAGAGACTGGGTTATCGGCATTTTCAGTATATATTAAAATACAATTAGAAAATGCAGGAACTTGACAGCAGTTCACTAATAATTATTATGTGACACAACTTTAAATTCGGAAAGAAATTACCTTTCTCTGAAGAAGTCAACTTTTCCAAGGAATTTATGAAACACTGCCATCAGTAGAAATGTCTGCTTGGACAAAGATAGGTTTAATTCAAGAACATGGTGTCTGAAAGAAAAAAATTTCCTGTGTTACTATACTTATTAGAATGATGCTATACCAGTATCATGCAATTTATAGCATCAGTAAGTTTATGTATCATAGGGACGTACAGAAAAATTTTGCTCATAATTCATGGTTTGAAATTTATGGAGACATACATTTGCTTTCCATAAGTATAAGCCAATGTGGATATTGATGGGTGTGAATGAGGAGAAACGCAGCCATCATGCTACAAGGACTTTGTTTGGAATATGAACACTGAGGGCGCTCAATGCTTTTCCAGCCACAGAGTTCTGGCTAGAAAAGAACTACTTTACAATTTTGACATTGCCGTGTTTTTAAGACCATGTGAATCATGAAAGAATGGTCAGAAAATTGCTTTGCTACAAGTTTGAAGAAGCTGGTTCACAATTTCAGTCTTTGACCTTGAATGTTGCTTTCAAATGCTTTTAGCATACTGTTTCTATCTTTGGTGACAATTTCAGCAGAAATTATCACCTCATGTCTAATGGATGTCAACTAGATCAGAAAATGTATTCAATTACTGTTTTGACCTGTTCATTCAGTTTCTGAGCAACCTATATTTTCATGTTTCCAATTCAACCAATCTAGCCAAAGCAGTTATAAATCCTACTCCGGAGAATATTTTTCTCTCAGTTTCTCATCAACTGTATTTGCATGAGGAAAACACTACAGTGAAAACTGAACCAAAGTCTTAAAGTACACGCTGACACAATGTGTCAACCAACAGGTCATGCTAAAACTGAACTACTGAGGGCAATATAACAATGACAGCATGAAGTTGTAAAGCCTTGAACTATCAGATACAACTTACAAAAAGCATTTGTATCCCTCTTCCAACCTTGTCTGATGTCTGACTAATTGTTGACAGAAATACACGGCATGTCTGTATGTCTTCCTCAGCTGTGGGTATGGAACTTGAATAGCTGAATCTACATAATAGTATGATAAAAGGAAAAAATATGACAAATTGTAACAGTCTGAGTAGCAACAATTTACGAAAGTCTGGACAAACATAGGACAGTCTTCTAGTAACCAGCCAGGAGTTGTCAAAAGATATTTCCTACCTTTGCACTGAATTATTCATCCTAGTTTATCAAAATAACAGAATAAAAAGAAATTTAAAGTCTATTACTGTAACTGCTGTCTAATCATTACATGGACAGTTTTGGTGATATATTTATGAACTCCAAGGACACTTGCATGTCAGCTGTCACTGAAATCCATAATGCAGACCATATTGAACGTACCGATTGTGTGAACTAGTTGAGGTAGCGTTCTGTCAATAAATTCAGCTTCATTGTGGTGAACTGATTCACTGGTCAGGCTTGTGTCGAAGACTGTTACAAAATAATCTTGTGGTTCCTGAAGAGTAATTGCAAATGGTTTGTTGGTAAAGATGTGTCAGAATCTTCTATATCGATGCGAAAAAAGTTAAAATGTCAAGAAGAAATAATCATTTTATAATATTCCTGAATGGTTCTTATTACATTTTTAACTTTTGATGGTTTCACTTCTGATATAAAAACTGGGTTTATAGGAGAATGTAAAAACTACGCTGTAGGAAAAAGTCTGTACACAGAGATGAAGTGTCATACAGCTTGGGTATACATTTTCATTTTTTGGTTCAAACTACAGATGAATTGAACATTTTTGATCAATTCTTGTCCCAATATTTTACCTGATGATCATGACAACAACTTACTGATGATGACCAACACTGCTTGATCCAATTTGCCTCATCTGGTGATGAACCTTTGGGAAGAAGCAGTAGTTGATCTTTGACCTCAATCCCACATTGCACTGCAATTTCCTCTTGTAACTTGTACAGCGTTTCCACTTCTCCAAGCAGTGGATACGATATAAACTTCTTGTCTTGGCAACTGTAAATGTTTACGACCTAAAACAATGGCGAATTTACAGATGAATTAAAGAAACTTGAAGTGCACTATCAAAATTTTGATAGATGAAATGTTTACATAAGGTCAAATGAAACAAAATATGTGCATTTCCGGCATCATGCCTCCAAAAATTAGGGTAGGTTGGTCAGTGGAAATTTTTCCTAAAATTATTTTCTGATCTAAATCTTTCTAACAATGTCCACCTTTTTTGTGTATGCCTTGCTGAGATGTTAATATATTGGTACAATTTCACAGGGGCTGATGTGCAGGATCTCGGAATCTCTTTGCCAATTGGTCTCCTGAAACTTATTGTTCTTATTGAATTATTCCCAAACAGCCAATCAGGTAGAGAAAAGCCCTGGTTGCAGACTCCTTAGGTTGTTGTGAATAATGAAAATTTATGGATCAGGTAGAGCCCTCTGAGTAGCTGGATATTATCATTTCTTCCATCAAAGAAATGTCTATCAAGTATTCAACTCACTGCAATTCAGTCCTAACATAAAGGTTTGTATGAATTTTTTCTTTCTTTCTTTATTCACAATTTTTCTATGGAAATAACACCAGGCAGATAATTTAGCGCAACCACATAGAGAACTATACTGAAAGATCTGTCACTCAAGAGCGCCCTCGAACGACGGATCTTTCAGAGTATTAAAAAACATAATTGTTAGTTTTAGATGATCTAAATACTAACCTTGGCAGCAAGGATATCATCCAAGGCATTGAAACAGTGTATTCTGTCATCAGCCTGCAATGGGCCACCTCTGAGACTGGGTTCCA
>LD348827.1:310391-324063 GCA_001465055.1 Ptychodera flava | reverse complement strand
ACTTTTAATATGTCATTAGTGAGACCTTTCCAAAGGTCATGGTGAAGAAATAATTTCTGTTGCAATTAGTCCTAGGTTAAACCCTAAATTGACTGGACTACAACCCAGGACAAAAAAAAACTCCGGTCACTTGACCAGAGGGTCCTTGGGTTCACCAGTTCCATGGAAAGTCAACGTTGTGTAGACTCTGGTACACAAGTACCTGACACAAGGCTGTTCGAGTTTTGTTCACTGACCATGAAGGTCACTTAAGGTGGACAGGAAGGGGGTAATACACGACACAACTCACATTCCAAGACATTCCCAACAATCACCCCTTTCTTGTTTACTGCCGACAGGAAACAGTTCGCGAACACTTACCTGTTTTCACCAACACCAGAAGCTTCCGACAGATACCTAGTCGTACCCTCGAGCCTACATCCGCTGTGAAGAACGAGGATTCCCCTAGTACAAACCGCATACAGCACAAGGCGTCCTACTTGTATCATTGATGAGGATGACTGAACTCTTCGGGCTGGTGTGCATATATTGCATTGTGTGACCTTTCACGTTTTGAACTGAAGCGCCCTCAAACATATACAACTGAAATTTTCGTTATTTTCTGCAGCTGCGATGTACATAGTAGTTTTTTCGATTACAACAAAGCTATTATTATAAGGAGCACACACACTGTATCAAGCATGTTCCACATTTTTCTAAAACAAAGGCAGGGATCTTTTTCACAATGCAAAAAATAAAGATAAGATCATTTGTTCGGTGTGTTTTACAATTTTTAGGGGGTGATTTTACCACGGCCCCTCCACAAACCGTGATTTTGCACAACAATGTCATAGAAGGCATACCCGGGTACCCGAAAACGACGTCACTTTTTGAATGTGGTTTGATGAGAGCAATGCTTGAAATGAGTCCCAAAATCTAAGTAGCCACCCGAATACCACAGCTGTATCTTATCACGAGGCTCTCCAATACTTTTGGCAACATACGATCACGGTTACTCTACATTGTTTGTACAAATTAAAGCAAGATTTTATTATTCTGTAACATTCATATTAATAATTTATCAATATTCATAATTAATTTTTGATCATAACTGGAAAAATCAACACAAATGATGTCTAATTAGCCTGTGATGGCGGAAGGGCATTTAATTTTATTCTATGAGGGACGGACCATTAGATCTTGGGAGGTGGGGTGGTAACAATCAGATTGTTAATATTTTTTTGTAACAATTGTAAATTTTTAATTTTTTTTTCCAAGTGAGACATGATATGCTATTTTTTTCTGAGTAAACTGTCAGATTTATAATATTTTACGTTCTTACTTTTTTATTTTGCGAACTAGTCTGAAGATTTTTTCCCTCACTTTTTTGCTTTGAATTTTTTTTCTGTTTTGACCACCCCCTCCCAAGATCTAATAGTCCGTCCCTAAGGGTGGAGCAGGTGGTATCGCTTTTATCTCATCGGAGGGGGTATTTTTATTTTAAACACCCTCTAGCGGGAAGGATAAAACCATATCTTGACGGGCCAGAGGGGAACTTTTGTTTAGGACACCGCTGGGGAGTTTTTCAATGGAGGATTGGGGATTGGATGGGAAGTATTCAAGCCGTCATGGGAGGGCATTTGCGAACAGCTTTTACTTTCCCACTATTTTTTGCCCCAATTCCTTGAAATGCTATACTTACTCTTAAATACACTGAAAACACATTTGATTTCAATATCTTGAAATACTAGCCTAGACCCTATTCTCCGCTTTTGGCCTTCAGCGCCATTGTGGACGAAGGCCAAAAGCGAAGAATAGGGTCTGGGCTATTGAAATTCTAGTATGCTAATAAGCTTATTGTAAGAAGGTACAGTAGTATATTTGTCGGAAGAATTCGATGTGAAAATTTCACCGACTTCTTTGACACGCGCGCCGCTTCTTCGTGTCCACCGTATCGATTTTTTCACTGCACCAACAGAAGTGAACGGCCTCTTCGTGTACTGAATTAGTCTATAGAAGACCATTTCGTCATAAAACTGATAAACAAGTTCATACCGGCAGATGTGCACTATGGTGCTTTCAAACTTACACGTCTTCTGTGGTAATGTTGCCAGCTAAAAAAGTTGAATGGTCAAGAGCATATTGGAATAATTAATTAATTAATTAATTAATTAATTGATTTAGGGGAAAATATGTACTGGAATAGTAAATTTTTTAACCTTGTACTTCAGACACGGTTGGCACAAATCTGAGTAAAATCCGATGTAGAGATGGGTCGGTCTTTTACGTTGTCATATTACTGTCGTCTTTTGTCGTATAGGAGGACTAAATATGGTTTGTTTGAAACACGTCAAGTAGTGAGGGGAGGACCGCAAAAAGAGACCGTAATACGATAACTAAAAGACTGCGACCCATCTCTACATCGGATGTTAATCAGATTGGGTTTTCTCAACCTTGTGTTAATGAGCTTCTGATAACGTAAAAGTCAAAACCAGCCCGTAAAAGGCAGAAATATCGTCCGAAAACACCACAGCTATGGACCCACAGTTACAGATGAATTCGGACAGACTTTCTTCCCACATGTAACAATATACCAACTACTTTGATAGTTATTTGCTGTGGAGTTCTAAAAAAACAGTTTTTCTTATTTCCGACTGAGCATGAAGGGTGGGTGGTCCGTTTGTTATTTGTGACATAACATAAAGTTTATCACTTTGTATCGGTAAATATCTATCATTATCTGTGATATTTTAAATACAATCTTAAAAAGGGTACACAGAACTAAAATAATCCACTGAACTACTGCAAAATACATCGATGTTACCAAGGTGACAAAGCTTACGATACGAACTAGTCCGGGATGTGATCCTGGACTGTAATAAGGGAAGAATACCTTCAGCTAATATGATTTAAACATTCGTGTAAAAGTTAGTTTTGAATAATAAACACCTGCTCATTTATTATGAGTTTAGCCAGTCAGTTTTGCTCATTTTGAAAAAGTGCAGTAGGAAAAGTGTTTTTTACGCAGTTAATACTGTCATTTTGAATCAGTAAGAGGGCATGAAAAATGTATTTTTCGACAATATTTGGAATAATATATTGAACTTTAAGAAATTAGATAATTTTCTAATTTAAATGATATTTTATTCAGACTTGAAGAGGTTGTAAAGACGAGAGGAAATCTGATTACAAAGCTAAACAAAGTGGATCATTGGAAGTACTTCTGGGATCTTCGGAAAAAAACTTGACCGAGTTAATATAATTTTAAAAGACATTTCAACGATTAAATACTATGCTTTGCAAGAATTACGTATTTTCATGGCTACATGGCATGCTGCACTTCCAATATTATGGAATATGATTTTGGTATAACAGGTAGGATACTATTTCAGTAGGTTTTAGGGCGCCCTCAACGGGTTCATGAGATTTTGCTTACGAAACAGCTGTGAGCAGGCCAGGAACAGATTGCATGGACTTCAGCTGGGACTTGGAGTCGAGACGTGGTTTGCGAGAAAGAACTCGTAGCACAAAATATACATGTGTGTGCAATTGCACACGTAGTGAAGAGATCACACGTTTATACGTGGAACATAACAGGAGACAGTATCAAAGCAATTTCATGACAGATTCCAACAGTGGCAGTCAGAGGATGGCTGGGAAACGCTCGTTCGTAAAATTTCGGAGTTGTACTCGTGTTTCGATGAAAAAGACAGGGTTTGGGATAAATTTGGTTGAAAGTAACTGCTTTATCAGACGTATTTCGTCTTGAAAGACCTCTTCTAAGGAAAGTTCTATTAAAATCAATTATTACAATATATAAATATCATTTAAAAAGATATCAATGTAATATGTCATAAAAGTTTTTCTTATCCTTATTGCCGTAAAACAGCTGAATCTGTGCTACACTGCTATTTATGTTTTATATTAGGCTATTTATTTCATAGGTCTTTCGGAGTTTTACTAGTGAAAAAGACAGGGTTTTGGATAGATGTGGTTGAAACTATATTAAGTAACTGAAGTAGGGTGAAGACAAAGGCTTATCAGAAGTGTGTTTCGTCTTTATAGAGCTGTTCTAAGGAAAATTCTATTAAAATCAATAATTACAATATACGAATATCATTTTAAAAATATCAATTTAATATGTCATAAAGGTTTTTCTTATCCTTATTGCCGTAAAATAGCTGCATCTGCGCTACACTGCTATTTATGTTTTATATTAGGCTGTGATGTCCAAGGCGCGCAATAGAGACGATGACGCATTCAGAGCGCAAAAACGTTAACCCATATGATAGATTTTGTATATGGATGATTTTGATACATATATTTCATGAGCGTTGGTGTCAATATGCTTAAAATTAGTAACTCCTTTAAGGCGAAATTAAATATGCCTATTGAGCATGCGTGAAAGGGTTTCAGTTGCGCAAAGGGTATAGAAACTTTTGGAAATTCGATACACTTCGCCGTACAATTTAAAAAAAAATATTTAGAGCCTATTTCATAGGTCTAATATGAATGAAAGCAATGCTCTCCAAGAAAATAAGGACCCGATACGATGAGATAAGTACCCACTTTTCAGGGTAGGACAAAAAGTAGGACAGAAAGACCTGCCTACACGAGATGTTGAAATGAAATATAAAAAGTAATCACTGTAGAACCACAGACCCTGCAGATCATTTTTGTTTCTGCAGAGTCTATGGTAGAAGTAAACGGATGTGAGCAAAAATGATACGTACATTTCCGGGTTTACAAATTTCGTTGGTGAGATGGTAAACTAGTCAAAAGGAGATGCAACATTATTGGCTTAAATCAATGTTTCGACCGTGGAAAAAAATCCGTCTAAGATTCATGCCGAGAGGGCACTATTATTTTTTTTTATTTAATTTTGTTGGATCTCTTCAGTCATAAGCTTACCGGTTGTAACTAGATAAACCTTATGGTGACACATTTGTACTTGAGGGGGATAAAGTGTAAGCTTATAATTACGCAGGATGTGCATGCTCCACATCGTGATGGTACATCATTGCTACATTACATTTTTTTATTTATTTAATCAGATATAATCAGATTAATTATTTTGACAAGGGCACACTTTGCAGTTTTTGAAGTGAGGGGTCATATTTTAAAAATGAATACTTTAAGGGGTCAATTTTCACATTTTTTACGTTTCTTAAATTTCATCGCCCCCCCCCTCCCCATATAAATAATTGTAGCATGAAATATTTTGCTTTTGCGTTTGTGTTTTCATATTGTTATCGACAGTAATAACGGATTGCTACAGTGTATCTCATATGTTTCTGTTTCTTTGTCACCATTTCCTGACTAAATTATTCAACTCTGTTTGCGATCATTGTATATACGATGCTGTTGTCATATAGACTGTGCAATATGGTGTATGTGGTGTATAGACACAGTAAAGTGGAACGGATCATTACTTCTTTGAATTGTGGATGTTTTTTGTAAAAATATAAACGTTACCGTGATTGTGTTGATATATAAGGAACTGTTTTTAGGGTATGTATGGGGAAAAATGCTTGGTCGTCATTTTTATCCATAGGTTTTTCGAAGTTTGTAGCCAACTAGGGATACACTGAAATTTTACATGTATGATATGTACAGACTACAGACTAGGTTCCTTTTGATTCGGTTAAAGTTTAAAACACATTCGCTGTAATTGAATTCTGATGGAACAAGACACAGATTCGACGGTTGTGCGTGCACGTGATGTGAGACGTCAATCGTGCATTTTAATTGAAGGCCTATGCCCTGTTCATTGAATTCCAGCGCGCGAGTTCGGAAAGTAAGATTTGATTGTTCAGCTATAGGTTAACCTTTTCGAACAGCTCAGTCAATTTCTTCACTTTTGGCATCTGAAAAGTGACCAAAAGTTATAGCAGGAAGCTACACGCCTTTTACATCACAAACTATTCAGATGTGTATGACTAGGCAGTTTGGCGCGCAAGCTCAGATCCTTTGGGTCCATCACCTGCAACCCCGGCCTACAGCCTCCTTTTTGAAACACTAGCATTTTTGCCTTTGTCTTTCATCTATACAAAATATTTGTCCATTTAATTGGGACGACAGATATCCTTTGACGACGACATAAGAACAACAATCGGATGTCTGGTGAAATCGATCACGAAGGTATGCGTTTCGCGTCGACGATCGATTAATCGTGTGGAGGGGACCGCTCTACAGCATCGTGGTCAACGCCCTCTGGAGTTTGAAAGACGAAAATTTGCAAGTGTGAAAATCGCTTGTCACCTCATTCGTACTACAATAAGATAGCGGGATTTGATAAGACACCATTGTCTGTTGCTCGACAGTTCTGTGCTGAAGTTCTGATCAAACGTCATACGATCACGGTATCGAATCATCTACTTTTTTCTTTGACGTATCCTGTTCAAATATTGTAAAAATGCGCGCTTGAAGAGGAAATGCGTAAAAAAAACAGTTTCGAAGAAAGTAGCAATGACATTCCAGGAAGGGATGTGCAAATTTTTACTTTTCAATGTGTCACTATCTTCACTGCAGGCAACTTCATTTCATGATATTTCCCCAGGGATGTGTAATGAACATATGCTCAGGATCCCTCAACCGATAGGTTTAATACACCTGTTGAATATCAAACACTTTTACCCTTCAATGCAGAAGTGTTGAACTGCAACGGTACGATTGACGAGTTAAACTTCGACGTTTAGCCAAAAAGGTCGTCTTTTAACAGCTAACTCTGACAACTTTTGTTCTGTAGATCCGCAGTTCCAAAGGAACGCTTGGCGAATAAAGTGAGAGGCGATAGGTGTGGTGACAGCGAGTGACGTCACCTTTTAGTTTAGACTTACAAGATTGAGTTGCGCACCACGTCACGCCGATGAGCTCTTTAATATTCATCCGCACTGGTTGACAGGCTTTCAAACTGCAATTTCAGCGAGAAATTTATATCGATTTTTTATATTCAATATTTCGAAACTTGTCGCCATGAATACAATAGGATATATTCAATATAAATAATATCGGTTATCGTCATTCAAGGGAAAAAAGTGCGCCCTAAATTTTGCTACAGAAAGAAAATTCAATTAAAATGAGTAAGTAGGATCAATAATAATCGCAAAATATTAACAGTTTACTTGATAATCCGTTTACGTGTACATACAGAACATTTCGCTGATGATTATTAAATTATGCTAATTAGTTAAGTGAGTGCGCACACGGCGTCCTGTGGTGGCGGATGTATCTATCACATCTTGCACATAGCGGTGATCTGTACAATAACACTAGCAGAGTAGTATGTGGGAATTGCAATGGCGGACTGTGTAGGCGTAGAGGACACTATGAGGGAATTGGTGTACGGTCATAGAGAGTTTAGCCCCGATAGAACAGACCCAAATATGTCAGGGAACATGGACGAGGCCCAGCTTCTCAAAGAGAGAGATCCAGACGTTATAGAAGAGAGGTTTCGCGTGGATCGCAAAAAACTTGAAGGAATGTTACAAGGTGAGTGGTGTGTGTGCGTGTGTAAATGTATTTTCCTGTGTACGTAGCGTTACAGCTGATCTCCGAAGCCCGCTGACTACAGTGAAGTTGACAGTGTGTCGTCCTGGTTGGTTTGTTAAAGCGTGGTTGGTAACGCTCGGCGGAATTTACCTGTGGGCTGACTGAAGTTACCGATCGGACCGCATTCCCACGGCTGTCCGAATTATCGACTTGGCATCGCTATGACATACAGTACCAACTTGGGTCGATCGGAACACAATGTGACCTTAGCGAAGTCACAGCAGTACCGCGCCGTTCAGCACTTCAACCTGACGTATTAAAAAGTTTCCCTGGAGCGTCGGCCTTGGCGAGAGGACTTTGATCTTGACATATCCTCAAAATACAATTTCAAACTCAGCCGTCAGCCACTTCTTGTTAAATGTGAAGCTGTTAATCAGCTTCACAGGTAGGGAACAGTTGTGTACCGTCAACTCGCTTTTTACGTCAGAGAACGCCGAGATCAATATGTATTTTCTCGTATTTCTTTATTTTGCGTTGTAATGAATTGCAGAGTGGAATGGTATGTTTGGTCGATGGTTTACGCCACCAATGGACCTTCATCTCGAAGCTGAACGCAGCAACCATTGCTAGAAAGCGAAAAACTATTGTACCCAGGGCTGCCCATTCAAACTGGACATAATTTACCAAAATTTATCCCCTCTCAAAGGAAGTCTGATAACTCTCTTTTAGTCTATTGTATCAAGATGAAAGCTCCTGGCCCATGTAGAACTCTGTAAACATTGTATGTGAATGCCACCTTTTGTTGGTGTTTTATTTCAGAAGACAGACAGTTTCCACGACTGCCACAGTGACCGATTGTTTTACGCATTTAATTCGTATACAGGGGCAGCCATGTAAAAGCTAATCTCGGCCATTCTCTCTGTCGAGATACCCGATCACCATATAAATTGTCTTGTGCACATAATTGTTCAGAATGGGACCATGGCTAACAACAGTTAACAAAGTCGCGGCACCTGTTCCTCGGAGGGCCCATCTTTGTCAGTTGAAAGAAAGAGCGCTCAGTGAATTGTGTGGTTTGACTGGAAGTACAGCGTCAATTGGCTACGTGAACGAAACAAGATAAATTACCATCCGTGTCTTTTGAGGTTCGACAACATTGACTTGTACACTTGTGTTTCCCTTTTCGTCCATCATCGCCAAATTACCTTTCCTATTACCGTGTTGACTTGTTTTCTTTGCAAATGTAAAACAGATCTGTGCTCTCTCAACCAGGTCACAGCTCAACTACAACTGTTTTGTTTTGGAAACTTAATGAGACCTAATGTCAAACATCTTTAGAATCAAAATCGCCTGATTGCATTAGAAAGTAGAGTACATTGCCAAGTTTTGAGATTCACCCGCATTTATAACTGTTAGCAGTTTTGTCCTTTGTTTTGCAAGAGGAATAAAATTAGACTGCATAATCACCACCGTAATAATGCACAGGGTTTCTGTGTAACTGTCTCACCGATGTGTGAAGATTGCTGGGGCAAAAATGCATGTAGAGAAACTTTATGGCAGTATGGGCGACCATTTTCGGTCATTTGCAAATTAGTTTAGTGAGACTCAGAGGTGTTGCCATTGCTCGTTGTTCAGTCCAGATACATATGCAGATTGGTAGAGTTGATGATCTTAAGCTCTACAAAGCGTGCTGATAAAGCCTTAATTCAATTAATTGAAATTCATCTAGGGATTACGGTCGTTTTGAGAGATTCCAGCTGTCTCCCCTTGGACTATTTTATACTGTCTACAGGTGGCATTATAACACTGAACAGTGATTTTCCCGCCTTCAAATTCAACCCATGCCTTCAAGTTCAACAGCTATTAGAATTCAGGACAATTCTGAAAGAAAGTCTGTTATTAGATGGTGCTTTCTCAAGTTTCTGAACAAAATGAGAAAGTGTGTTTTGAAACAGGCCAGTGTCGTGGCCTTGACTTACTTTGCAGACAGAAAATAATTAGCCGAGATTATCATTAATTATGGTCGGTGCAGGGTTGTTTATGTTACACCAGGACAAAAGGGTCATGCAACTTTTCACAAGATGATGTAAAGTTTAACAGTGTAAGAATTTGAATACCAGAGACATTTGGCTTTTCTTCACGATGGGATTAGCCTGGGTTAAAAGACACAGTGCTGTCAAAATCTAGCGTGGGGTGAATGACTGGCTATTGGTATGGCTAACTTGGTGACAGCTCACTCACTCACTGTAAGAATTTCCTCTTCTGGAGAGATATTTTTGTGTTTTTAAAACCCATTCCCAAATAAATCACTCACTGAATTATATTTAAAGCCCCTTGTTATGTATGTGTAAGTAGTTAGGCTATCCGAAGCTACCTTTCTAATATAAAACTGCTGCTTCTCTTGTAAGAAGGTTGTAAAAACCAATGGTAGCCAAATAGACCATAATGAAGACAAAGTAAGCAAGATTTAACACATGTGTGAAAAAACCTCACCATCTGAAAAGGCAACGACCAGAAGTATTCTTTAAAGCAGCGTACAATAAAAAGCACGACTGCATAGCATAGCTTTTAGCTTGGCTTTGTTACTAGGCAACAAGACTAAAGGAACTGAGTACAGTAATGGCGTATCAGTCCATAGGGACAATGGCTTGGACTCAGAAGTATGACATACTTTTAAATCATTGTCGAGTCAGTCTTCCTAGTTCACTACAAGGTATTGTGTGTGACACCCCCTCTTTACTCTGTCCATTGGTTTGACCCCATTGTTTCCAATGTGTTTGACGGAGAGGAAAGGGTGCCAAAGGGTTGTGCAGAGGCTAAAGCAAGTTTTTTCCATGGAGCGAAAACCTGTGAGCGATCTCATTGAAGGGCTGATACCATTGGCATACACAGAATTTTCTTGAAACACTACAAATGAATCATAAAGAAGTCTTCCAACAGAGTGTAAACTACGTTGAGAAAGACCAACTAAAACTAAACCTGGCATTTGAAAAACTCAAAATTTCAGCAAGGTGGAATTTAATGGTCATTTCAAAGTAAAGTTCATATGTCCATTGTAAGTCCTTCAGAGTGATTTTAATCTTGGTTGATATAACATACATGTTGCAAAATAGGATTAACTTTCTATTTGAACTCTTGTTTATAGCTGGAGATACTTGAAACAAGAGTGTATCAATATAGATAATGAACGAATCATCAAGCTCTATCCACACACTAGCTATACATACAAACTGAAATGAACCCTGTTGAGATATATGGCATCCAAGCGACACTTATCACAATTTCTTCTAGTGCACCTACCAAGATGAAGCCTTTGTTTTCAGAAAGTCTACTGGACATCACTTTTAGTGCCAAAACTTTCAGCAAGTTACTCATTGGCAAACTTTGTGAAATGGTTACCAAAGAAAATGAATGAAACCGCACTTCCACATTTCAGTTAAAGCATGACACATTCTTAAAGCGTTGTCTAACGTAGTGTTACAAGCACCATATAATAATCGTCAAAGCAAGCGGTTTGTTTGAAGTATTTTTAACCTTCTGCTACACCTGTGAATTGGCCATTAACAGTCACTCCAAGTGGTACATAACAGTCTGGCTCGGGTAATAATCTTCCGTCATTCTGAACGAGAAGAAAAGATACCTTTCTTGTTCATGAATCCAGTATTGCCCAAAGCATTGACCTGCCAAGCTATGACTCAAAGGCATAGAACTACTTCAAAGATATGGCAGTACTTCAAAAAAGTTATGGGCACTTTCGGTTTAAATTTTGTCAACTTTGTTGTGAATGTGTGTAAGATAGTAAACTATTGACAAGCAGCATTCACAGTGTCTCTGCACCATCATCCAACAGGCATCGTTGCCGTTTGTTTTCGAATGTTCTTGCTGCCAGACAGGTGTGACTTTCCTTTTGAAGATGTTCTGATGAAATCAAATACAATGTCATAGCCCTGTTTCCCCCCAACAATTGGTCATGGAAAAATCGATGTTGGAGTACTGGCAACATTGTCAGCTTGTGCACTGGTTTGACCTTTGACCCTTAACCTTTAGGAGAACCGGGGTAAGTCTCTGCAGCTGAGATGGGAGAATCATTCACGAGATAGCAAAATGTCTTTGATAATTTCTGTATGGTAGCTTTTTCAAAGTTTGCTGTAGGATGAGGGTCCTCTGTTTTCAGATATTATTTCATTAAACCACTAACAAGCAATCAAGTAAATAAACAAACAAACAAACAAAAACAATTGAGATTGTATTGCAGTTGGTAAAAATCTCCACAAAGCATTAAAATCCCCTTGAAATGTACAGGGAAAAATGAGTTAAAACTTGACACATTTATTATTTGAATAAACTATGAAATTGTTTCAGATATTTTTCCTATTTTATTAGACAAGACACCTTACAAACAGTACCATAACAAATGCAAAAGTAGGATTTTCATCAGTGTTGAGTACAGATGTATGTAAAAGGTTGCAAAACTTTATTCAGTTGAGCTTAAAACTCCTG
This sequence comes from Ptychodera flava, assembly GCA_001465055.1. Classification (NCBI taxonomy): domain Eukaryota; kingdom Metazoa; phylum Hemichordata; class Enteropneusta; family Ptychoderidae; genus Ptychodera; species Ptychodera flava. The sequence goes on along the minus strand of LD348827.1, from coordinate 312,093 downwards.
TTTGGTCATATCCAAATTTTCTGTGCTCTAATTATTTTGGCACGCTGCATCATCAAATCACAAAGGCTATTACCTCACTAAGCAAGGCTTCACAGTGCAAAGACCAGTAATGAAATTCCTTACCCTGTAAGTTAGCTTGATCCTGTCTTGTTTAAAAATCTTTATGTTGTCAGATACAGAATTATACTCTTCTCAAGCCTCATTCAAACTCCGCATTACACTTTTGGCGAACTAGGTCTGTCTGGCTTTAATTTTGGCTTCCCTTTGAGCAAAAGTCTTGCTACTATGGATCACAGAAATATGTCCAAATGTCGAAGGCTCCATATTGTCGACTGCGCTTTGAATTTTAGTCGCCAGGTAATCCCAACAGGTCCCAGCACTGGAGAACCGTCACCATTTGTCGGCTCAATGTGTCTCCCAAGAAATTATAGATCATCCCAATGGGTCTGTCTTAAGTAATTTTTCTGTCATTTTTCCATAGAGGATAGTCTGACAAATGAAAATTGATCAGGTTCCGGGATGAAATTAATGATAGATGAAAAAAGGATGAGACAATTAGGGTGATTGGTTTTGCTTGCTTATCACTGATATGCTTGATAGTTATGCTGTGTGTAGACTTCGTGATATGTTCTGTTTGCTTTGCTGTCCATCATATGAACTGGCACCAATCTTACACCAACACTGCAGAACTACTGCACTTTATCACTTGTGTACTGGGCATATTAAATGGGTTAAAGTGGCATATTGAAAGGTTTAATGCCAAAAACATGCACAATTATGGCTGTTTGAATATGAAAGTGGTCAAAGAGGACATGGAGAAATGTGGGTAAAATATTGTCTTGTTTGAAGGTAGGATTTGATGGGTAGACTAGACTTTGTGGACATTTTTGTAGCTGTTTGTGGATATCCTCAATTTTGTAGTGCGAGTGAATTCTGCAGGAAAATCTAAAAAAGTCAAATTATCGTCTTAGCAGGCAGTGTTATTGTATAACATGTTCTGTTCAGAGTACTTTCAATGAAGCACTGATAATAACCAGTAATGTTAGTTTGTTGCCTTAACTTTACTGAATTGTTTATCCTCAAACTGTGAACAGTCATACAATTTATTTGCTGTTTTCAATAAATATTAAAATAATCAGTGATTTTGTATCAGAGTTTATCTAAAGCATATTTCTGGACATTTTGGATCCTTACAGCAGCAGGGGGTCAATTTTATTTCTTCATGACTGGTTCAGCAGCAAAGTTACACATGCTTTCTTTAGTGTTGATAGAACCTCTGTAAAAGTAACTGGAATTGGTTTCTGCCAAAGCTGTGAACAAAATTCACGTTCAGTTTGCCATCCTTATCTCAGCAAACTTCAGTTGTTGATCAGTCTGCGGTCAGAGTACCATGGCATTGTGGTGATCTGGAAAGTTTCAGTAAAACATGGATGTAGTTAGTGTTTGGCTGGGTTTACGAACCCTGGCACATCAATTTACTCCAGTGTGACATAAGTCATTTGTACCTCTTTGTCTTTGCAACGTTTCTCCAACAGAAAGAGATATTGTTATGACTGAAGCAGATGTAGATACCTCTGAAATGTCAGTCAAGTGTCCCTTCCCTGCGCCCTTTCATGGCTTGATGTGTTAACTAGTCTGAGACTTTTCAATGGTTCTTCTTGAACCTCAGTGTAAAGATACCAAAGATTTTGCCAGCCTGTTT